>NW_019059726.1:977404-1013077 GCF_000696155.1 Zootermopsis nevadensis
TTACGTTTCGTCTACGTAAAAGGAGATTCTATTGTGTGTGTGTCTACCATATCGTCTAGCGCGTCACACCAACCGACGTCTGTGCTGGAATGCCTGATGGAATCCTCTGACACCCCTCCGCCCCGCTCTTGTTACTCACATACCCTGACGAAGCTGTATGGGCCAGGACGCCCTCAGGATGGAATGAAACGGTGGGGGAGAGACGTCGTCGCCATAACACAAGCGTTCAGCGGCGCTAATGCCTGCCAAACACACCACATGCACTTCCAAAAACCAGTTATATAAGTTGGTGACGTCGTAACCCTTACGAATTCACGACTACGTATCGTGACTGAAAAATGAGACTTAACTAAATTTAAATTCCCTTAACCCTTTTAAAATAATGGTAACTATGTGTACCACAGCCTTCCATAATCGGTAACTAGATTTTATTCACATTCGTTTAATGGCATATACCGGTTGATTTGATCTTTTTAATGGAGTTGTATTGTGTGTTCTTTGCGGTAGGAACTGCATTTTTAAATACTGTTGAACGAATTTCGGCCTCAAGAGGATTACACCAATTTATAAACTGTTGGGTCGTACCACCCCACACACCTGCATCCATTCAAGATTCTTAAGCAGTGTAACGTGCCGGATATGTTTATTGTAAAACTACAAGAGATTTTCGATAAGAACCACTTAAGTTTCGTTTTAATACAAAAGCAGGAGCATGGCCTTAGAGCATTTGAAAATACGGCGTGAACATATAGTCTCGAAGATGCTGCATTAATATAAAACCAAGGACGTTCCATTGAAACATGGAATAATTTTAATCCTTGTAATCGAAACCGTCCATAATATTTTCAGTCCTGAAGATGGAGGCATATGTTTCTCCGAAACGCCGGTATCTACCTGTGAGTCTGCACGGCTTCACAACCCAGATAATCATCCTCACCTCCTTGAGAACACGATTCCCGCATCTTAATACTGATCTATCAGTGCATAACTGAAGTTCGCCGTACGACCATTTATGTAGTAGAATTTTGATCTCAGAGAATAATTTAATGGAGTCTTGTGTCTCTTACAAAGACAAAAGACGAGGATTTGGTGTGGATATTTGTGAGTGAGAAATTCAGAGACGTGGCTACCTGGAACACGTGAGCCATTGCTGACGTAAACAAATGACGTAGCTGTTATTGGATAGAGCTGGTTCTAGCTCTGAACAGAGTTTCTTATCAGGTGACCAGGAGATGGATAAAGGTCGTCCGGTCTGGAATTAGCCTCTTATTTTAATGCGTTGCTCTTCACGTGTGGCGAGAAACAAAACTTTTGAACGTTTGAATGACCGTGATACGTGTTTACTTAAAAAAGTAGTGTTAATTCTCCGCATCGATTCATCTTTTTAATTAATTGGTTCGAAATATATCACTAACTATTTTCATTGAGTATAATCTTAAGTAAAAAAGCTTATAGTTAATCTGCTGGTCAGTAAATTCCCGGACGCCGGATGCTTATTACCGTGCTGGCTAGAGCCCGTCACTAGACCTTGCCCTGAGCCAGCTGATTCTAAGCAAGAAACTCGCACACTCTTTTATTAAGGACATTTTTGTATCATCCTCACACAAAAACCTAGGTCCCACAGTGTTTTTACTTCATGTTACTTTACATCAATTTTGAATGGATATTTCATGGCCTCCATGCGTGCTACATGTCCCCCACATATCATACTCTTTAATGTTATTATTATGATAAGTGTAAGAGACTAATAAAGCATTGCCTTAATGATGGAGGCATAAAGCACTTCTGAAACGTCGGTAAACGTCTTCAGATTATTGCGCAACAACGTGAAGTCAGCCATCTTCATATTCGTCGCCGTGAGAACCTGAAAACTCACTTGGATTTTAATTGTTTCTGTTGTTTAAATGCTGTTAATCCACCATTTCCGTGCTTGTTGGTTTTTAAAAGGAAGAAGATTTACGCTATTATACTGATGCATGCTAACGCATAGTTTCTGTTGTTGAGAAGTCAGAAATCGATTTCTGTGACTGAGACATTTTTTTTTGTCGCTGATTTCTTACGAAAAGTAAATTTAGACCAGCAGAGGCAGTGATTGTAAGTGCGATATGTCGTGAGTAAAATGGAATTTGAAAAGGAGTAGAAGGTACGAAACTTAACGTGCGTGTGAATATTTTCCTCCTCCTCATGCTGCCTTATTAGTAAATATGTAAATGTTGCTCTGTTTTCTGGGTTATTTTATTGTTCGAATTTCATGACCGTGATTTTCACTTTCCATTATCAGATACTCCACTACACTTATTTTGGCTTTCTACGTTTCCCCATTCAAGCTAATACGTCTCAATCAGTTATGATAATAAAGTACCTTTAACTTTCCATCGGTATTGCGATTACTGTTAAAGTGGATATTATGCGTTATCCATCATCTTTAATTTCATCAAGGGATTTTACATTGAATAAAATAGTGAATAAATTAAATACATTTATATACTCATTACTGTCACTTCTCACCGCACACTGAAAACGTACAACATCGTGGCCTGTCAGGAAGTAGGATTTCTGTGGAAGGAAATGGTTTTAGTGTCAGTATCAAGACGACATAGCACTGAATCGGTCTGAAAACTTCCCTAACATGTAGTAGAATATTTCCCCAGAACGAGCCTGTAGAGTAGCACGCATCGCGTATCCATAATGAAGTGGAAGCAGAAGGGGAAACGACCTTGTTCTGCGGGTTTCTGTCCAAGAATTGTCTTCACAGATAAATGCATAACCGACGTATGTTCACGATCGTCAGTTAATTCATTTTCGTATCCGGAAAACAATCGAACAATTGCTATATCGTCAATGTTGATGTTTGTTTTGATAATTTATAACAAATTCGGGGTAACTGCTACTGTTTGTATTCTGTACAGAAATTACTTTAGAACACCCATGAAATATTTTATGTACGTCTCTGTCCACACATGGTTTATCTCAGAAACTTCGAGGATTTGGGTCTAATTTTGTAGCGGTGAATTTATTTCTTAGAGAGAATGGGATCTACTTATTTGAATTCACGGTTGGGTTTTGAAATGTTACCATTTTGTTTCCACACACGCTCTAAACATTAATGGAGCAGAAATCGAGGGGGGAAAAAAACTTTCATAATTCGAAATATGTACTGACTGAAGTTGACAGCCGCATGTTGATATGCACACATCAAACCGATATTCGAAACATCACACACGAACTGAAATATTCACACCGCGACATTTAGGGTAAACTGGCTAACAATTACGCTAATAACTCAGTGGGACATAGTGCTTCTTAAATCGTTGATAAATGACCAGATGGCCTTTATGGAACCATAAAATCATTACCGTCTTGACCAAAGTCCACATCTGGACGTATCTGGCGCCAGCAAAATTAATCTTGTCCACCCATCTATGCCTAGGTCTCCCCAGGCGTTGGTAACGGCGGAATAGCACTACGCATGCGTACTACGGTTCTATGACGTCATCCGTTCTTATACATATAGAGAGCAAAGTATACAGATTGAAGGAAGTTTGAGTGAATCGCTGTAGCCATTTGGATATGGATGCGAGTATACAATGTGAATTTCCATGCCGCGATTTGAATAACCACCGTTCAAGTCTGCTCACAGAAAATTCTAACGGTTAATTTATCAAATTTAAATCACGTCAAGTTACAATTTCAGAATGTAAAAGAAATACACATCAAAATTCCCTGGGAACTGTTGTCTTGGTTCGTTTCTATATTTAAACCTCCGGTGTTGTCCATCGGTTCTTCCCAAATTATTTATGTGCGTAATACATAAAACTTTATTATGCAGTAACAAAATTTATTTGTACCACTGAGACTTAGGCCAGTTTTACAGACAAAAAGTCGTAAGGTTGGAATGTGATTTCAAGTGAATCTGGAAGGGGATGTGTCTCACGCCATGCGAATTCTTCCATATTGGAACAACCGCATGCAGACATGTTGTGCCCATTCCTTTTTCCTCATCTTCCCCCCTCCCCCTTCCCGTTTCCTTTTTTTTGCAGAAGCGGAAATTAAAAAATGCTTTTCAACTGCCTTTTCTGTCTGTCTGTGTGTGTACACCTCATGGAATTCCGTCCGACTTGCAGAGGAAAGTGCAATTTAGTGCCTCGAAATAATAAACGCCGTCAAATATTCAAATCGTGTTCCCTAGAACAGTGGATTGTAATTTCAGCGGCACTGGAGGGGGGGGGGGTTGAGCTTCGTAACTCGTAATCAATGAGTTTTCATTCCAACTTCTGGGACTCTCTGTTTAGGAGATTCAAATTAATTATAATCTAAATCGACGGTATTACATAACGGGCCAAGACGGAACAGTGCCCTGGATAACAAAATATTGCACCATTATTTCATAATTGGGGTTTCTCAACTCATTGCAAACTTTGTATTGGTATTACCTACGGTGGAATTTACAAGTGGTTAAAATACACAAAACTCTGTACCTGTTGTTTTGTATTTGTTCGAAACTTGGTCTCTAGCCATCAGGAATTGACGCAGAATGAGGATTTTGAGAAAATGTTTTTGAGGAATAATTGAACGTAACAAAGAGAAAATTCCATCCAACTATTATTTAATAATAGTTGGATGGAAACTAATGTGTTGAGGAGCTTTGAAATGTCTTGCATTCATCTAATGTTAGGTTAGGTTGATGAAATAAGTGGTGATGTGGTGGGCAAGGAATGTAGCATTCATCGAAGCGCTGAAGTATGTATTTAAAAAATGAGACTGAAAACTTGCAAAGAACAATTCACTTGTGAAACATAGGTGTAAAAGGGAACATATTTACGCGTAACTTAACAGGAATAAGGTATGAAGTTATCGACTGTGTTCAAGTAACTGGCTCTGGTTAAGTTTCACTTTGAGTAATAAGTTTTGGCACTCCCTGAAGTTTATATAACATGAGTCAAGTATATACCATAAACATTTAACACAATATTGGTTATTATTAAAATAAAGAATCACTCGTTTCAGCCTTAAAGTGAAATAATCAGTTTTGTTACTCATTACACGAATTCAACAAGTGGACAGTGTTAGTGGTTGACATTTATAGATAAAAAGTTAAAATATCATGATATTGTATATAATTATAATGTCTATGAATATTAAAACACTGTCTGCAAAGTTTAAACTCGTAGTTCACTACTATAAAACACTGGAAATATATATCTTCTCTCCTCTCTGAGTGTGAATGTAATGAGTTCTGTTTCTACCAAGCATTCTCCCCAACAACCTGATTTTAAACATATCCTGGCTACTGTCTTATTTACTTTATATATATAAAGATACAAATTTTCGCGTCCGTACAAGCCAACATTTAAAATTAGAACTTTGTGTGTTAGACATTTACTATGTAGTAGTCCCAAGGAAGATCATTCTAAGCTGTATCTTACCAAGGATTCGTTTAATGTTATCTAGTGTCCATTTTATTTTAAGTAGTATATTGGTCTCTGACTGTTTCTCAAAACAACAAGAAATTTGTCACATTTTCAGATGACTTATTATCTATTCCTTCATTATATTTAGGACGTGATGTTACAAGTTGGATAGACTTATGCTAATAAAATGCTATTTCAGTGCTCTTTGGTAATGCTGCCATACATTCGTGAAATGTAACTAGATCTGATTCGTATATTTTTCTTATACAGTTAAGATTTACTTTATTTGAATTCGAATAGGGTAGAAGTTTTGAAGAATTACTAAGGACATACGGTGACAGAGGCACGTAATTGATGGTTGTTTAGCAAAGTCAGCAAAATAATATTTTAGGTTCTAACGGCGGTGTTTAAGAAAATTGTTGTCTTTGAGTTATAGCGCCTTGTAATCTGATAGAAGTTTACCAGCGTTTCAGAGGTCGTTTCTGCCTCCATCAGCAGGGCACTAGAATATTGCAATACACGTACACAGGTCTACAGAGAAAGAATTCCCCTCCATTTATATCCCCCTGTTAATGTACTGTCGGTATTCAGCTAGAATAAAATTCATATTTAAATGTAACTACCACGGAATGGTTTCCAACTTGTCAGTAGTTAGCAGGAAGAATAATGGGTTTCGATGTTATCGAAACACGCTTCTTCCATTTAGGATGTCTTTTTAATATTGAAAATATAATCAGTTGACATCACATAAAATTTCCATACAAATCTTTTACCCTATAACAACATTTTCACTGCATTAAAAATCTATTGCTACTTGAATTCGCCTGAGGGGTGGAGGGTGTGGGTATGACGTAACAGAGGGTATTGTTTGCTAATGAACGTCCTGCCGGAAGTCCAATGGGACGCGTGATATCACACCCTCAAGTTGAGGCGCTTGTACAGAGACCAGGTTAGAAGACGCGACTTGCTTTTCTGACGAATAGTAAAATGTCTGTTCGCGAGTAGAAATAGAGACGGTCGAAACGTGTAGCATGTATGAGACAGAGTACATGCGTATACAGGTAGCCCTCGATTTGCGCCTGTTCAATTTGCGCCGATTCAGAATAACGTCGATTTTGAAACCAGAAAGTCAAAAAGTGAAAAAAATATATTTTACTATTATTTATAACGTTTTACAATGTATCTTATACTAAATCGTATTTCTTACATCGCTGATTTTGAATAAAAATTATAAATACAGTCATCTCTGCTATTACTTATGTTTCGTTAACGCGAATTTGCTCCAATGAGATCGATGAATCGGTAAAAGCTGTTTGTAAAATGCAAACGTTTGCATATGCGAGTTTGCTCTTATGCAGTTTCATTCCTGGCGCTAATTTAATCTCTGCGGAAGAAATCAAGGCAGTCCGCACTACATTCCTTCTTTAAAAAACATGACGAACCTCAACCAGGGACGTCACAGAACTAACGCCACTTCATCACGCCATTGCCGATTGTAAGTGTATAAAATATATTTTCTTTTAAATTTACTGTATTTTATTTACGTTATTTCAGAGCTTTAAATGTAATACCAGTATATTACTCGTCAATGTTTGGGTGCTGGGAACGTATGTAATTGACTTCTCGTTGATTTACATTATAAAATCGTTCCAATTTACGCCGTTTCGTCCAGGAACACATCCCCGGCGTAAATCGAGAACTACCTGTACTAATAAGTTGGAGAAACTGTAAGGAAGAAGACGGCTAACTTGAGATATCAGTGTTAAATTTATTGCGTCAGGGACATTTCGGTGAAAGTCCGTGGTATCAACGATGTTGAATTATTGGGCGTGGTTATCAGGGAGTTAATAGTGTACAGGCGCGTGAAAGGTTGTGCAATGCGTGGTATTTGTACCTCTCTCGTTGATGCTGAAACCCAATGATGAGAGTATGAAATGCCAAGCAACGTAACGTACGATGAATATGTATGTATTCAACGCCTCGCTTGAATTTATAGGCCGGGTGTAATACTCGACACCATCACGTGATGCTGCGTGCCATCAGCTATAACTATAAATGCGCGACCAAGAAATTGATGACATTATTTTCCGACACTCAGAATGGGTTGCCCTATCATTCGTCTGTGAATATTTTGTAAACTACTTAAATACTAACGAGAAATATTGTCTTCTGAACAATTTGTTATATACTGAAACAAATCTTCAAAATGTCTCGATTTACTTCAGGCAGAATTAGGTATCAAATTTGTATATTTAATGAAAATGATCCTGTTTATTGCCACAATAAGAAACCTTGAACATGTGACAAATTTCGCAGATTTGTTAAGACATGTAAGAGGTGCAACCTCCAGGAGGTAATTAAGAACAGATTAAATTTAAAGAATACTTGTAACCAAGGACGTCTTCTGGGTTGTGTCCCCGTATAGTCTGTTTACCGACGTTTCGTAGGTCTTTGTGCCTCAACCATGGAAGCAGTTGAAGCAAGTTCCTTGATCATTTGAGCTACAAGGAGTTTATAAAGAACCAGTCTTTTCAACTGAGTTAATTTTTTTGGATGTTAATCATAACGAGCGTATTCTTTGTAGTTATATATCCGCGGAGGCATGTGGGTTAACGGAAGTCTTGTAATTACTGGCTATCCAGTGTACCACGGATGATGTGTGTATGAAGTACATCTGCTGTTTATCATGTTACCAATTGTCGAACACAGTAGCTACAACTTTCTTGCTAGATGGGCATGTGAAATATGTCTGACGATGTTTTATTGGTACGAAGATAGCTGTTGTCTGGTTCGTTACGCCGTGTAGTTTGATAGAAATTTACCGACGTATTATATGTCCTTGTTGTCTACATTGTCGGAGGCATCAAGAATCTGTGAAACCTCGGAGGCGGAAAGTACCTCTGAAACGTCAGTAAACTTCTGTTAAATTACACAACCCATAAGACAGCTATCTTCATATTCGCCTTGAGAACCTGAAATTTTATCGTTTTAAATATGTCGACGAGTCATGGATAGGATATTTTCTTAGTTGTTCTGAAGTATGAACATGGTGACGACGCGGTCTTTAGAAGTTGTTCCTGGAATAAGCGGGAATTGATTTCCAACTTTGTTTATCTGACTAATGTAATTCATGTTGCAAGAAATTTAGTGCAGATTTCTCGTTTTGTCTTTCATGTGAAACGATGAGGCTTCTGTACGTCTGCAACGTTTTGCACGGTTGTTTCCATGACAACTGTCTTTTCTACAAAACCCTTGCAAAGACTCGTTTTAACTCTTTGTCTCCCGCTATACATCTCTGCAATACGAATGCATGGTACATGACATAAAACAGCGACATTTAAGTGGACTTGAATGTTTGTAGATTGGTTCACGTGTGTGGGTGTGACGTAGTTACTGGTATTGTTCGGCCCTTCTGGGTCGCTTTTTTTTGGTTTGTAAACAGCGTATTTTCATAAAGTGATGATATTGCTTTTGTGTTTTAACAGCATAATATCATTCTTTGCATTTTGTGACTGATTTTCTTTCATAAAGTGAAATTAAAACCGTCGTTTGCGGTCAGTTTGTACTGAACATGTGGTCTGTGTAATGCAGTGGACAGATCGCTACTGTACGAAAATCATATTTGCTTTACAAACGAAAGTCTGACACGTGTAGAATTTTTTATTTTCTTTTATCACGCCGATTTGTTATAAGGAGTCATCTCAATGTTTGAACTCATAAAAATAACTTCAGTCGGAGATGTATTACTCAGAAGTTCTAATGTATCACTGACAGATTTATACACGAAATTAGGTCCACAATCAGGAATCTATGTACGCTTTTGAAGGCTATTCTGAGGAGCACGTTATAATTGTTATTTTTATTGTTATTCAAGTCCTCAAGAAAGATACGAGTCCTTCAAAGATGTAGCTAAACTTAAGATATTTAGGAAGGACAGCTTTTACTTTACGTGTTGTTTGGTATGGGTGTGACCGAAATACGAATTGCTTATATTATCTATTTGTAACGCAATTTTTTTACGGATATAAGATAATCTGCCATTCCTTTATGTCATGGGAAATGTTTTGCCATGATTGAACCTTCAAGTGGCCCAGAACATTTGTATGTGTGAATGTCGCTCGCCTCCTTGAGATTGATGTAATCTGGATTCATCAGGACTCCTACGTTGAATTTGATTGCTTACATCCCGTCCTTATTTATCGACTGGAAAGGTAATCATGACATCAAACATGTCTTTCTATCCTTCCCATCTTGATATATGAATCCTTCATTTCCTACAAATTTCTGTCTGCTATCCCTCGTTGACTGCCTAAGCCTGATTTCTTCTTATAACCAAGATCTTCTTCCTCTGTCTTGACGTTATAGCAATGAACATTACACCTCTGTACAGGCTTAACTTTTAGAACCAGTGTTTTGATGAAAGTTTGAATATCGTGCTAGTAGATGGCAGGTCAAGACATCTGTACTTCTTGATTTTCAGTAATACCAACATGGCGGCCATGCGAATGTTGGTGGGGTGAAATTAGCGTCACTTTTTGTAGAGTTCAGAAATGGTGTGTGTGACGACAGGTAAGCGAAAAATATGTAACTTTTAGGGTATTTTTGTAGAATGTAAAGCGAGGACATGACACCCGGGCTAAATCCGAATTTAGGTTTCGGTTCAGTGGCGATAAATATTGATCCTTTTTAGCTGGGCGTGTGAAATCTTGTATAGGGATATACCAGGCAGGAATTTGCGTAATGGTTTCTCGTTTTTGTTAATTTTGGAGTTCTTATTCAATATATATGTGGAATTTTAAAAGGTAGGTCTATTGTATTTTTATACCTGTGTGTGTGTTTTGTTGTTTATCCACTAACATGAATTCTCTCTTGAAGTCTTCCTCTGATACTACAAATCTACGTTAGCAGCTTAATGATTTCTCTGTGTTAAGTTTGTGGTTTTGTGAAACGTAAATATTTCGCAGAAAGTGAAATCTGATATACAATTGCAATACGGTTCTGAACCTGTTCGTCGTTGTCAGCGACGTGAATCAGAAGGAGTTGAATGCGGACATCAGGCTTTGTAGTATTCATTTTATTAAGTGGATATTTTGCTCCCTCTTTAGAAAGCAGCAATAAATAACAGGGGATGCAGAGGGTAGAAAAATGTTCCGTTAATTGAGATTATCAGAAATACGGTAAGTTCTGCTTGGGGTAGACGGATGGGGTACAAACCAATTAGTCGTGCGCTAAAGATATTTTTCATTCATTCAAGCTCCAGTTCGCTTCCTCTTTTCTTCGAAATCGATACCTTAATCTGAGTTCTTTTTATAGAAAGGTAAAAGCTACCCTTGAAAAAGATTAAGTTGATTGCAGAAGTAGGTAGAGTTTAAATAAATACATACCAACCATTTCATAACATTTCTGCTGTCATACCCATAAAGAAATCATTACTCTTGCACAGTCATTCAAATTGGTTTTGTAAATTAGTGTTACTACGCTTAGTAATATATGTTCGGAGATATTTTGTCAAAGAAGATGATGCCGTTGCTGTATTATTAACAAACAGACTTTTAGGCGTCTAATGCATGTTCTCACTACGTCCAGTTTATCGGATTTGAGCTGAAAATTTTGCATCGCCGTAATGCTTATAACCGCAATTTTAGTGCATAAAATTTATAGGCATATTTAAGCTTCTTCCATACATTATTTAACATGTTTGCTCCTAAGGTTCGTTAGTTACCGCATCAAACCGAAAGGTAAATACAGGCAGAGTCAGAAGTATGTTTATACACTTCTTGTGCGTGTTCCAGGATCAAAAATAAGAAAAAATGCTCCTATGAACATGGGGTCGCAAATGTTTCATTTTCGAAATAATAGCCAAAAATAAGTTTCAACGCATTGACTTTATGTCAAAGTGAATTCAGCTTCCAGCAAAGATTTTCAATTAACGTTTGGGCAGGAATTGTTGGCGACATGCTTATTGGTCCACACAAGCTTCCATCAAGTCTAAGAGGACCTCCAGATCGGTGATTCTTAAGAAGACACTTGCCACGTCTCCTTCAAGATGTACCACTGAATACAAGAAGACAAATGTGGTTTATGCACGACGGAGCCCCAGCACACTTCTCCCATCGCGTCAGATATCATCTCAATGAACAGTACCCTCAGCGATGGATTGGGCGTGGTGGCCCATTAGCATGGCCACTGAGGTCACCGGACCTGACTCCATTGGACTTTTATCTGTGGGGTGACTTGAAGTCCGTCGTTTATGCAACACCCATAAACAATGAAGACGACCTATGGGAACGTGTGCAGAATGCATGCCAGATGATTCGAGGAAACCCTGGTGTGTACGAACGAATTCGTCAGTCTTGTGTACGTCGTGCTCGTGCATGTGTTGAGAACCACATGTTCATAGGAATATTTTTTCTTATTTTTGAACCTGGAACACGCACACGAAGTTTGCAAACATACTTCTGACTCACCCTGTATATAAATTGAGCGGTCGTCATATTTTTGTTTAACATGGGGGAGATAAAAAATGCTCATAACCTTTAGTCAGGGAGATGTGGGCATGGATGGAAGGATAATATTAAGATAGATAGTATAGAATACGATGTCAAAATGTACACTGAAGTTTTCTGTAGCAAGATAAGGAATCAGTGAGAGGCTGTTATGAACACAATTGGGGTCCATACAAGTCCCAATATGTTTTAGCAAATTTATTGACTAATAGTTTTTCAGTTTCGAGTTAGTTACCGATACAACTAGTAGTATTGTCTTGTTCTTCGTATGTTATTGATGTGGTCTGTACGTTAGCTCGAACGCCGACGATCCTACATCCGGAGTCGTTAGATGATGCACCAGTATGTGATAATTGCGACATTCTTTTCGTTCGAATACTCGCTAGCTCCCCCTCGACTGCTCAACATTTGTCATGTATTTATGACGATCCACATTCATTGTATTGTGTTCTGGGTCACACTGTGTTAAAGTGGAAGGATTGATGACATTTCAAGGCTATACCGACGTTATTCAAGTGGTAAATATTAGTGCCCGTTCAGAAGAACTATATTCCCTTCAGTTTGGAATCGAATGATAAATATTACCGACGTTTTGGACTAAATCTCTTTATTTTAGTCTGGGACTGATTGATGTTATAGGTCTTTGGAAAGAATTGGCCGTCTGGTTTTTAAAACCTGGGACTTACAAACTGTAGTAAGTCCTAAGTCCTGTCGATAAATCGATAAAGTTTGTTTTTGTGTTTTTGCTGTGAGTGAATGCCATTTACACTGTTTAAGCAGCGCTCCAGAAACAAAGTCTTGCTTCTTGTAAGCCTACACAGTGTGGCATGCATTACATAGAATAATATTTTAATGTTATCAGTGACTGAATACATGTTAAATATACTAGACACTAAAGAGACAGACGTTCACAAATAAATATTTATAAGGTAGTCAGTTTAAATTCAAGCCGAGACTGATCGTCTCAAAATATATTACTTGTGATTGTACTCACTTCTCAAAATAGACTGTAATAGCCTTTTGTTTACCCGTCGACGACATATTGCTGTCACACAACTACTGTCTTGAGATAGAATCTATAGAGTTAACCGTCCGGTGGGCGGTGGTGTTTCTGTTTTAATGTAATTGGTTTCTATTTCAGGTATGTGCATTTGGCAAGCCCCGGAGCCAGAAACTACTCGTATGTTAGACAGGTCAGTTGCTGTCATTTATTTGTTCTGAATTTAACACTTATATTTTACTCATGTAACGAATAAATTCACTTATCGTGGTGTAAGGAAGTTTTAGCGATTTCAATCTTTTATGCGTTGCACTAATTCCCGTTCGTCTGCTAGTGACCGAAAATGTTAGAGTGCTTGACTTGTTGAAGGTTTAAGGTTTTGAAGAATTCTCACAAATTCTGTAGAATTGTGTAGGATGTATCACAACTTGGTCATACCCTTGCCTGAAAAATCCACATTCCTCCCGACAAGTTATTATAGATTTTAACAATAGTTGCCATTTTAGAGAATTACGTAATTTGAAAGGACGGTGTCTCTTTAATATTCTTGAATGAATAATTGATTGAATTTGGTGAAATCTCGCTGACTCTGTACTTTTGGTGAATGAAATATAAACCCAGATATCAATATATTATGTATTCTTTATAAGTTATAAACACACACATACCCAGATATTAGTGGTTTGTGATAAAACTAACACTTTTAATACACTAACCAACACTCTGGCAGCAGAGCACGAAGCCTCCACACCGATGTTAACCAAATCCCGCCATTGGACACAATTCTGAGACAGTTCAAACTGCAATCGTTTGAGATTAGGTTCATCAGGGGACCCCAGGAGATGAGGTTTTTCCCCCTTTTTTGCCCTACGACGGAATCAGAAGTAACCTCCAAAACGTTGTCATTTTAATAACATCTAAACGACGGAAGATGTCCAAGGGAACAGCACAATTTTAATGTTATCACCCCATGATCTTTTGGCGGACGTTTCACAAGTAGTTTCCCCACCAAAATTCTGTTTGCATTCTTTGTCATTATTTCCTCAGCCCATTGTAGTCGCGTGTATTTAACTGTTCTAACAGTGGTAGGGGAATTGTATAAATTACAAAGCTTCTATTAAATTTTGTCACTTATTTCGTACTTCTTAGATGCATGCATTTCTACAGCACTTGCCTGCAAAACAACTCTCATTTATGTACGTCTCTCAAAGTAAGAGACTACTTTTCAAACCCTTACAGAATAACTGGTAAAAATATTGTTTTCTGTGTCCTGGCATTCATCTTTTTGGGATGTAGACTGAACGAAGGCAGGTTTTGAACTAAATTATTAGAAGCATTTCTTGAATATATTATTGTCATCCAAAGTTCATGGTGAATTTAGTTTCTGTCTTTCGTAGATGTATTGCAGTATAAGTAATTACGTTAATACTAGCCGATCCTGATTTCTTGTCGTGTTTATAATACGAATGTTCAATTTTCAGTTATTTACTTCCGACTGTATGAAGTCGAAGCTCTGGTGACTAATATTTAAATATAGAGTTCTTACGTCAAAAGTCACAACGCGTATCCATCATAAAGATGAATTATTTTATGCTATTTAGGGAATAATCGCTAATCGCTGTTTATACTGTTTGTCTCACTTGACATTACATTTCTCTGCAGAACCATTTCAGTGCTTTATAAGCGTATTTTTGCCCTCTATACATTTTGTAGTAATTCGTGATGTTTATTCACTTAATCCACAAACTGATGTGATTCTAAACTACCTTATTGATCCATTCTAGATCTGCTATAGCCTTAATCTTCTGTACTAGCTTCTCCATGCTTATTGTCTAAATTTATTTAAATATAGGCATCAGTTTTTATTATTGCTATCTTACACACTTTCAGTTTGATATTATCAAGAGCAATTTCCCAATTTCCTTACAGTTTGTAATATATGACCTGATTGTTAAAGGATGCCGTTATTGCAATTTAAAGGGTTAATGGAGGGGAGTGAACTGTTGCGTCCTGATGTATCTTAAATAAATATAGATATATATGAGGCGTATATTGGAAGATTAATTTAAAATTAATATTATAGATAAAAAGTTAAACAATGTGAATATGATTGGTCTGGATCCAAAGTCCGGATTTTGTGACCTTTTGATTTTGTAACATGTAATTTATTTTTCAGCTGAATTATATCGCCCATACAATACCATTGTTGTTGACGTGTGTGGTTGCTTTCTGTGTTTTAATATAAAGTCGTTCAGACTTGAATATTTTGCGGTATGACAAAATTACATGGCGTTTTGTTATGGGACGAGGTTTAAAACATTTTTAGTCTTTGTTATTTAGTTTTTTATTTATTTTAAGAAAACTTCCCTTCTGCAGATAGTTCTAAATTTAGACGATGATTGTTGCAGAATTTTAATAAACAAATATCATAATTACATTATAGAAAACGGCAGACGCAAACAGCATCACTTTGTGAGATTTGAGGTTCTCACGTCGGCGAATATGAAAATTGCTGTCTTCTGGGTTGTTACCGACATTTTGGAGGTTTTTTCTCCATTAAACGCCTCTGAAACGTCGGTAATCTTCTACCAGACGGCGCAACAACGCAGAAGTCTGCCGTCTTACCGCCATTTCGGATCGCGGATGTTTGGATTAATAATCTTGCACATCGAAGGAGTTCCTCTTTAATGAGCACCCACGATGCGTGTGTGGAGGTCTCTGCAAAGGGCAGCTCCCTGTAACAGGGTCGGAGTAGCAGCCTGTGGTCTTCATCAGCTCTCCCTGCCTTCTATAGCCACCAAATTGCGTTTCGAACCCGATTGCATTAAACTCACATACCGGGGCCGCGCTGTGGCTGTGAAGTGTGAAACATTTTTGTTCATTCTTGAGGTTCTGTTGTAGCCATGAGCGATTCTCGTGGCCATGATTGTTCCAGAATTTCGTAGCTCGATCTTGTGGGTATCCCGTTTTGAAATATATTACGAAGTTTAATGTCACAGCTCATAGCACACGGAAGTACGTAAAACGTGAAAATGTTGTAATCTTATACCAAGAGTAGCGTCCACTGGCGGCCGTGATTAACAAGATAATGAACCTTCTGGTCCCTTAAATTGCTTGAATATATGGACTATAATTATTTTTTGTCAAAAATGATTCTTGTGTGTTGGAATGAGTTAAAGACATGTAATATTCGTTTCGCGCCGTTCTTATATGAAGTACATAAAATGAATACGTAATGGGAAGGTAGTGTTTCATTATATATTCGTGCGCAAGTCTCTGCGCCGAAAGTATTGAAATAGTTTCGATGAAATTTAATATTTAACGTTTTGCGCCACACATTCTTAACTCTCGCATAGGTTTAAATGACTCTTTTTGTCATCAGTCTTTCGACGCGGTCCTCCATTTTCGCCTATCTTGCGCCAATCTCTTCATTTCCACATATTTTTTACAGACCATATCCTCTGAAATCTGCGTCACATATTCCAATCTTTGTCTCCCCCTACAATTCTTCCCTTCAACTGTAGTGCTCAATTAAACGCAGGGAAAACTTAGCCTTACGTTAAAATAAGAATAAGTTCATAATATTATGAAAGTAATTAGTGATATGGTTTTGATTACATAGCGTTACAAGTGCACATTATAATATTTTGCAGCAATACGTAAGAATGTATTTCAACTTAATGGAACATACCATATAGTCTGCTATGTAAGTAACTTCAAGAATTTGAAGGGGAGAAAAAAGAACCGAAAAGAAATATTGTTTTCTTGTTCAAAGTTTGACGAAGTTCCTTTTCTTAGAATTGAACAAAATAGAAGCAATCTTGAACTGTAAAGAGAAACTCTCACAATAAGCCCAAAACATACACACGTACAAAATAAAATAAAACTAATAAAGAATATCGCCTTATTATGTCGCGTTCCGATTTCAATTTCACAGAGTTAATTGAAATTGTTTTCAGTGTGTGCTTCTGTTAGCTCTGAGGAAGTAGAGAGAGGCCATGCTGTCTGCAGCTCCCGCGTGAAATTAATTCAGAGTGGGTAGTAGGAACGGCACACATTCAGAATTCTGTCTCTTCAATTTCCTTTTCCTTCTTCCTACCCTTGCTTATTCTTCTGCAGATGGTGAACCAAAGAGGGAAGAAAATGTAGTGATGGCTTGCTTGATGCTTGAGGTGGTAGAAGAGTTAAGAGGGTCCCTTTCTGAAGGAAGAGGTTCAGAAAAAGGGGTGTAGTCCACACAGGCACTACTGCTTCAGATGTGACTGCAGATGACAACACATGTGAATGAGTCAGTCATTCTTAATTCGATTGTTATGTCCGTGCCCGGTCTTCGGAACCTGAGACGTTGCATTTTTTTTAAAACTCTTGGTTCCTTCGTACTGAACATACCCGAAAATCACGTGATATTTTAGTTTTGTTGTCAATCAATTTGCTTCTCTGACTAAATTTGCCTTTAATTTGTAATTAGGCAATGGTGGTAAAACCTTACCCACGTCATCCGTCTTCAAAATACATAATTAATTAATCTTTTTCTGATTTTCGTCACCTGAGTTCTCCCAAGCCGATTATAAAATTTATAAAATTATTATCTTGTAATTTCGGTAATAATGAAACATCCATTGATTAGGTCTTCATCTAAGTAACGTGTTTCTTTTTTAAAAGTCGACTCCGAAATGGATTTCATAACGATCCTAAGGTAAATAAAACTTCATTTTCTTGCCCTCGAAAGAGGGTAATGAATATTCATCGAACGATTTCTGTCGAGAATTTTCCCTGACTTTCCGGTTTTGATTTCTCTTCGCTGTTGTAAACAAGTTTCCTTATATTTCAAACGTTGCTTAGCCTATTTTGTTTGGGCAGCGACTCAAGATTATTTTATTGATTGCAATTTAAGGACAGTAGATTTTTCTTAATTCGAAGTTTCTTACAACATGCTTCTTAACGTTCGTCTGTTCACACATTCTTTTTAAGAACTAAGAAAAAGCTGTCCAGTTACCAATTCTGTCACTGGCGCTTAAGAAACAGCCGAAATCATTTACAGTCGACAGACGACGGATGAAGTGGCGACGGTGAACATGATTTTATTCGCCATAGTCGGCTAGTCCATTTAATCTGTGAGATAGTGAGATGTGAGGTTCTCAGGGCGGCGAATATGAAGGTGGCTGTTTGTGGGTTGTTGCGCCATTGTGTGGTTTCAAATGTTTTTGAAGTTTTTTTCGTTTCGGGTCATAATTCGAGGTATTAATAGGCATTAAACGTAAGGTATTTCTGGGGAATATAATTTGATATGTATGAATTGCTGAAGTCGGGCATGGTTTTTAACTTCGCGTACAGAAATGCAGCGTTCGGCTTACGAGCACAAAGCATTTTTAACTTTTGCATACAGATGATGTGTTTCCTTGCGTTGATACACCTTTACGATAGACTTTTTCTCATATTCTTTGAGGAAATTAAAGACTCCTAGTGCCCCCTAGCCATCTTTTCATTGATAAAGGCCTCGTATTGTGCACAGTCTTGAAACCGGATACGGGATACTTTCGTTGTGTCTTCAAAACGTCTGTGGACGTGAACATTTTTTCCCATTTCGTTGTGTCAAGTTTCCACCTCCATGACATTTGTAAATGTATGATAATTTCTCGTGAACTCATTTTTCCACTGAAATACTCCGAACGTTATTCCATTTCACTGTAAGAAGCAGCGGTTTTTAATCGTCTCATTGTCGCATGTATGTTCGGTGCAGCTAAACTGGACTGGGAGTCACTCCACTATAAATTCATTTGTCTGGTAATATAAGTGGATTGTAGCTGGCGATTGACGTTAAAGAAAAGGAGACAGTCTTTTTTTCCCAATCGGTTGCAACTGTTGTCACTTGTCGTAGTTGTAATGGGGACCGTTGTGACTGTAATTAAGGTATAGAAGCTTTCACAATGACCTAATCTTGTCTAGATAGAACCACCAGACCGTTGACACTGTAATCCCTTACTGAGTGGGTGGACGGTGACCCATCTGTCCGTTACTTGGCAGGGGTCAGCACAACTCCGTCATAATTACTGTCGAAAATTGAGAGTAATAGCATTGAAAGAGGGCGGACGCCATCCACAGAGCGTCTCTTTCGTCTCTAAATGACCTTTGTGCATTGATACAAAGAGAGAGAGGTCAAAAGACAAGTCGAGATGTGGCTGGTGGCTTGCAGTACGATCTCGTACCGTCACGTCAGTATGTCTGTCCCAAGTCCCTGCTCGGTGATGTTTCTGGGACTTGTTTTCCCATTACTGGCTGCAATTAAAGTAGAGGACGGTGTACAAGCAGGTAGTTTCTACCGGTGAGTGCGTGTCATATCTGATGATAACGGACTGGAATGTGATACCACGCTCCAGCACCTCGGTACACCACCTCAGTGTTACACAGAACTGTTAATACCCGTGGTTACATTATTCAACTTAAAGACGAACTGTGGAAGTCGTCTCGTATCCAACTCAAGAGAACTTTAAGGGCGAAAGTGTATAAACTCGAGTTAGTATTTCAGTCGTGTGAAAGTTAGAATTGTCATAGAGAACACTGTAGAGAATGGTTTCAAGAAATGTGGTATTGGTACTTTTGAATCATATGTAAGTTTTATGGGTTCGAGCCGACGCCTTGGCGCATATTTGCCATAAGTTATAAACGGCGGAAGGCGATATTAAGCTCCTTTTTAAATTTAGATTATCACAGGAGATGGGACTACTTCATTCAGCACATATTCGAAAGATTAAATTCATCTTTACTTTGCAATATCGAAATACACGGGTTGTTTACGTTACAGGCGAAGTGTTGTAAGTCAGATCAGTCGAAAATATGGACAGAGCAAATTTTGGTTATATTGTTTGTACTCTTCTTAGGCATTGTATGTAAGTCCTAGGTATTCTACAGAATGCTAAAACAGATGATGATATGATATCAAGAATATAACCTAATATAACCAAACTTAACATAATATGGTTTAAACTGAACGGGGTATTGAACAGATAATGCTAGCAAGAACAATTACATGTTTGTCTCAACTTTTAACCTTGCGTTTGACATCTTGTCGACATCATGCGTTTGCAAACTTTTAAGCCAAAGAAATACTACGCTGTTTTCTGTTTTTTATACAATACCTAGGCATTTTATACACTAGTGTAGTTGGTACTTTGTATGTAACACATATTCATAAATAAAGTTGGTGGAATAACTTGTACTGGTATAGTTTGTAGTTTATCAGCCTTGAGACTTGCAGTTAGGCCCACCATATCAATCGAAATTTAACAAAGTTAAATCTATTAAAACAAGTCGACACTTGTACAGTTGTTCTGTGTGGCATATCGTTGCATAAAACTCTTTAAATAGTTAAAAACTCGAGATGTTAGGGTATTTCACCGTGAAATATGTGTCAATTAATAGAAACTAGCTTACTGAAGCGGTGCTACAAGAAGGTTCAGAAATTCAACCCTGTGCGCCGAGCGGAACGCTTGTGGAGTGTGTGACAACTATGGAAAGTTTCTGTTTGTCTCTTCAGAATCCGTATTGAAATTTCAAGTAGTATTACACTAGGATATTTTTAAAGTTACTTATTGCTATTGTAGAACCTGAAAATTAAAGTATACAAAACAATAATTTTACGTGTTGTTTTGTATGGGTGCGAAACATGGTCTCTCACTCAGAGGGAGGAACACAGATTGCAGGTGTTTGAGAATTGGGTGTTGAGGAGGATATTTGGGCCTAGGAGAGAAGACGATGGGGCATGGAGAAAACTGCATAATGACGAAATTAAAAATTTATACTCCTCCCCCAGTATTGTCAGGGTGATTAAGTCGAGGAGAATGAGATGGGCGGGTCATGTAGCGCGCATGGATGGGACAAGAGGTGTGCACCGGGTATTGGTTGGGAAGCCTGAGTGGAAGAGACCGCTGGGGAGACCTAGACGTAGATGGGAGGATAATGTCAGGCGGGATCTGTGGGAGATAGGAGTTGAAGGAGACTGGATTTTGGTGGCCCAGGACAGGGTCCGGTTGAGGGCTTTGGTTAGTTCGGTGATGAACCTTCGGTTTCGGTAAGCCATCTAGTTAGTTAGTTATTGCTATTGCAGTCGAACAAATTAACCTCTGAGACGTTAATTCAGGAAAAGACAACTCTGCTTTTTGCAGTTTCAGCAGGGAACCCCCAGAATATGAAACCCTGCTAGGGGAACATTTTCACATTTTCATTCTTCATTCTGGGGCGTTCACTTACGATATTAAAATTAAAATGCGTTGAGGAAACGTGAGGCATGTATGATGACAGGCAGGCTCGCGCAGTTGCACTGCTATTCTCTGGCACCCGAGTCGTGCTGGTGACAACATGAAGGGGGAAATGGCTCAGAAATGATTCTGGATGCTGTCCAGAAAACTTGCGACCATTACAGCAAGCACCCTAACTTGCAGAGAGAAAAATGCGTTGGGGAGGTGTTAAGCTTGGAGAGTGGCCAATAGATGTCTCCAGTTTCCAAGCTAGTAGCTTGGTTATGTGTATGACAATTCTGTTGAAACTCATTTTTATTTCTCGTACGAATATTCGAGACTATAACAGTCTGTGAAATTTGTCATAAAGGAGAAGATGTGGGTGCGATTTTAGAATCTTCAGATGCGAAAATAGATATATCTTTTTGTAAATACTTGTCTCGTTCTACGCCCAATTTACATGGAGATCATCGACATGATATGCTGCTTATTCTTGGCAATTGTGGTATCATACAACGGTATCATCTTTTACAGCATTTTGGGAACAAATCCACAAATCTAAAGAACTATGAGCGTTGAGGCACTGAGTTCGAATATATTTATTAAAGCTGATATTGTAATTTTTAGATTTTTCGTTGTTGCCATTTTCGAAATTTTATATGGAAGTGTTAAAAATAAATGGTTCACACGGAAGTAAATAAGCAGATGGGAAACTTTGCACTGAAAATATCGGGCTTGTGTTATCGTTATGTCCGTGTGTATGTGTCCCATTAAAACATTTGTACTAATTTATGTATTTTCATTAAACGATACTCTGTATGCATATCATGGTACTAAGACGTCTTGTTCTTCATAATATTATCTTGATGTATGGTGATTTGGGATATCAGACAAGGTGTCCGGAATTGGTGTGACGGTGCTGAAGAACACCACGAAAATTAAACCTCAAATTAGATAGCATGTGTCTCGGCTGATTTTCAAACCTCGTGCTTGTTTGAGTGCGAATAAACAGAACAAAAACTGTACTGACGAGTCTCCGGTAAGACTGATCCAGCACTGGAAATAGAAGTTGTCTGAATATGAGAACGTTCTGCATACAGAATGTAGTTGTGTTCTAACGAATCGGCTATTGTTAGTGAGTTGTAATTTGTCGCTTTTGTTCTACGAACGACCTGCTTGATATCAGTATTAAAGAACGGAAGAACGAAAACTCTTCCCTCGCAAAATAATACAGAAACCTCATACGCATTTAAAACTTTGAAGGAAAACGCTGTTTCGTCTCTCTGAGGGTTTCCGGATTTTTTTATAAGCCTCTAAACGAAATCTAAGGGGTAACCTGACCACTGCAACACACCCAAACACGTCATCTATGGTCATCTTGTATTAATTACAGTCTTTATAAAAGTAGTAGCCAAAATAAACGTCTAAAAATTATTTAGTGGATAAAACTAGAGTTGCCTGAGAGTTTGTTAGTAACGTAACAAGTGGATTCTTTGGTGAAAACTCTTTAGTATTGAAATGTTATTCTCTTTTCTTGCAGTTATATATTTTTTTAAAATTCTCCGTCTTTAGAACCATTTTTTCACAATATTGTTCAAGGTTTCCATTTCACGATGGAAAATGAAAGAAACGCCGAGTCATGCATTCTCTTTATACGCCGTAGTGTTTTGTTTCTGCCACACAAAACACAATATTGTCACATAAAAAGAATTTAGTCCCACTTTTCACTGTTATAAAGTTTCCTAGAGTTCTGATGTAACTTATAATTTCTTATAGACCTGTGTGCACTTCGACCTCTCATCTGTAGAATAAGAAACGGAAGCATTTTGCATTATTTTACTCGATTTTTAGAACCCCATCCGAGAGAGTAAAAAACACGTAAAATGCTGTTTCTGCGTATACACTGCAGGGATTTGACGTCTCTCCGGATGTCACCACAACTATGGGGTAAGTTAGGGTGCACAGAGGGTTGGGGGGGGGGGATGCTACTGAAAGGCGAAGGTAGTACTGGAAGTGGAAGACAACTTAGACTATTACTGTACTGCCTAATCACAAACATGAAAGCTGTAATATAGTAACAACCGTTGCATTCCAAGTAATTGAATACATTTTTGTGTTCGTGCACTGAGAGATGCTGTAACTTCATGAATTATTCATGAATGCCTGATACAAATAGCAAACAGCTTCTTCTTATGTTGACTTGAATGTGTGTCAAGGAATACTTGAGTCTTGGGCATTGTGAGAAGAAGGGTTACGTAAAGGGAAAAAAAGACGTTTAGAGAGGGATAGTGCATGTTGATGGCATAATGTGAAACGTGTAATGATACTTCTGAATGTCGTATCTACCCATATAGTGAACCGCATTAGATGAGAGAAATTAGACTGTCGTCAAATGTCCTAGACCAGAGGTTCCAAACTCTTTTAGTCCGTGGTTCCCTTGATGTAAGTAAACACATATAATATCCCCAACCTATAAAAATGCCCAAACATTTAAATAATATATTTAAAAATTAAAATTTATAAGCGGGCCTTGATGTTGAATTATGTTTGTAATCTTTATGCATTTTAATTTTTATCGGCTGATTATTTAAGGTTACAATTAAATTAGTAGGGTTTGAGGTTCTCACGGCGTTAAGTACGAATAGGGCTGACTGTCTTTGGGTTGTAGCGCTATGCATTGTGGTAGAAGTTTATCGACGTTTTAGAGGTCGTTGCTGTTTCCATCATCAAGGCGATTAGCGTCTCATCGACCTGATGATTGTGCCAATTGGTTAGGAGACTGGGCATTCTTTAAAGCCTGGTAGATGCGAAAACCATTTTACTGGGGATGGAACAGCTATATTCAACCCGTGGTTTATCACTACGTTGACTGGGCTTTACGATAATATATTATAAATGTCTGCTAAAATACCACAAAAAGGTGTTGTTCATTTTTGTGAGATTTCGTTACAGGTCTCAGTGTGGCCGTTCTCCTAAATACGACATTGACAGGATCGATTAGATTAGGCAGTTTAGGTGGATCACATCTCGATTCCCAGAGAGGAACTTGAGGCTGAGAAGTTTTATTCCGATCCGTAACTTTGGAACTGTAAGAGACTTGCATCGTGTGCACGAGAACCAACTAGGGGCGAAGATCCAAAGAAAATCGAAGTAATAACGAAGAAAAAGGAAAAAAAGTACAAAGGGAAGGAAGAAAGATGGAAGAGAAAAGAATCAAATCTGAGACCCGCAAGTATGAGAATGTTTTGTACACACAAACCTCATTGTTGTGATGAACTCTGGTGGCGCTATCCGACATAGAATGGAAGCAATCAGAACGTCACACCGCGTTTCACTCCAACAGACCTTAACGAAATAGGAAGGAAGTTTTTCTTTCATTAAACCACGTCTTTTTATTTGCTAAGTCAAATCAGTGAACCCAAATGATAGATTTATATACAAACACTTTTCCTCCTATTTTAATTTGTTTCCTTGTATATATTCCATTTCACTGCGAGATTGATTATGTTAAATATGTTTTACTAACTTTTACCGAGAATTGTACTTAGCTTCTCAGCATGAGGGGAAAGGCCGACTATATTTTCCAGCGTATTCAACGAAGAAAATAAATTCTTTGTTAAGGAAATCAGAACCCTCCCCCGTTCATATGTACTAAGATTAAAATCTCTTTATGTACACGTGACAGTTATGTGTGTGAGTGTACATGCGATTTAAGAGGCGTGTTTCTGAAATTCTGTAGATCAGCGTTGTATTTTATTGTAATACATAATAAACACACATACTATGCAATAATTTTTAGAGAATTATGTAATTACAGGCTCTTATGACTGAAAACATAATAGTTACTTTCTCGCAGTTTGTCATGTTCAGGGGGAAAACTCGTGCTCTGGTATTTGTTGCGCGGTGTTTCCTTTAATCGGTATGGTTCGCGTAGCGCGGCACGTAAATGTTTGATCGCAAACCTGTTGTGTTTTAAATGTAAGAAGAAGGTGTTTAGGGTTATTATATATTATTTCAGGTTAATGTATATTAGCGTAAGATAATATGTTTTATGTATTACAGTAATGAAACCGTGTGTATGATTTGTTGTGCCTCCATCATCAGGGCGATTATTGTCGCTCTGATGATGGAGGCAGCAAGTACCTCTGATACGTAGGTAAACGTCTGTCATACTACACAGATAAAAATCCAAAAAGATAGTCAGCCATCTTCATTGTTGTCACTTTATTCACAAACATTCCCCTTTTTTTATTCTTCAGATGTAGACTAGGCGAGATTTGCATCAGGTGGGAACTTAAGTAGGTTTAATTAGAGTCTGTGGCCCCGTCAGGTTAGATAAGCGGTGTACGTTAGTGACTTCCCACGCTGTATGGACCATTTGTTTTCCCTGTGATCTATAACCATTGACTGACAAGTGACGGAGACAATCCGCCCCTGTCATAATCGATCTGTCACATAACAAACATTGTGTGATTACAGTGTTGTTAAGAAAGGTCACCAGAATGAGCTAGCAGATGAAGAACCCTTGAGGAGGCCGCGTTCCTTTATCCGATATACGGAGTGATCTCATCCCTATCTTCTGCTCAAATTACGTCAGTGCTGGGGTGGAATACCACATCCGATATTAAGGCAGAAGATGGCGTTGGGTATCGAACAGAATAATACCACGTGAACAAGAGTGGCTGGCATTTGTGATGTTCGGCATTTTTGTTAGAAATTCATATATATTCTCCCCAAATGTCTGTCTCGTCTTATGAAAGTGTTGGGAGAAGAAATTAAAAATAACTTCAATCCGATTTTTTTCACATCCGTTTTAGTTCATACATTTCGCTTTATAAAATCTTTGGCCGTCTGCAATGGCCACTGCTTAGTGGGACGCCACCTCGAATGAATCATTCCTCCGGTCAGACCATAACAGCTGCGATGCGGGTTGCTCTCCGATCGGGCGAAACTAAACACACATTAATATTTCAATTAACATGGCGACCTGTCTGTAGGTGGGGCGATGTGAAATGCTCGGACGTTGTTTCGTTTTACTTTTTAATGGCATGGATAATGTCTGAAGTTATAACCTAACCTGACCAACGATGTGTTGTGTGGGAGATTAACCTGAATGAATTTCCTGAGAGTGTGGAGTTGGGTTCAAGAATAATAATGCAAACTCCACCTACATTCTGTCTGCTTTCACCGGGCCTTTGAGTCTATATTAAAGCATCTAAGTTAGTTTTTTTTTCCCAAAAAAAGTATATATATTACTGTTTTTATCCTATGGGTTCTTTTTCTTTAAATACAATATTTTTGTTGAAAGTTATCATCTAGGAGCTATATTCTTGTGACGTTTTATTAAATCGATTTCTCTTAATTATGACTCAGTCCGCAATGCAAGTTGCTTCCACCTGAAACACGTGGACTCGTGATGACGCCAGTGGGGGCAAGTCGACCTCTCGATCAGAGCGTCGAGTCACGTCGACAGCAAACAATTGCTGTTCAACAAAGTTGTTGAAAAATGTCGAGGTAGAAAATGAAGTGCTGTTTGCAGTAACAAAGCTCGGTGACGTTATTGAATAAGTGATCTAAGGAACAGTTGATTTTGTTTAACTGCAGAACATAACTGAAAATCTTAAGATGTTTGACTGTATGAAGCTAATGGTCGACGCAGACGTATTTACATTTGTCCGATACACAGTTCAAGGTTTAAAAATAATAGACCGTCGCTTCACGTACTGTAAAGAGTTTCAGATTTAATGGGTAGAGAGGTTAGCAAAAGATTGACTGTCATTCACATCATTATTCGATCATTTTGTAGTATAAAGCGTGTCTGAACCTCACTGTCATGATTTTAACTCCATACGAGGTTATCACATAATTGTGTCAAGTGTTCTGTTATGTTTTGTTATTTGGCAAAAAATAATTCTTTCTTATTACTAACGTAGGCAAGTTATTGGAAACACCTTTGCCTTCTTTATAGCCTATTTTGATATGTGTTGTACTTTATACCATATACTTCTGTATTTTGTGTCTGAGATAACTTACGGAAAGGAGTAATATCGATCTTAAGGTGTTAATAATCGATTGGGCAGTCAAATTCTGTGTGTTAGCGGAACCTGGGGGTTCATTAAGTGTTCAAAACAGCCCAGCACTGTTTCCAATTCTGAACCAGATAAATTAAGTCCACATTATATTTCATTAAGATTCCTGCTTGCCCATACCTCCACTGATATGGATCAATTCCTAGGCCTTCGTTTATCAATCAGCAGTATTGTCATGGATTTTATATTAGTCGACTTTACGATAATAGTAATGCTTTCTATGATGTATAGTTTTCGCGGCGACTAAATTTAGTAAAATGTTCTGGGGCAGTTAGCCGCGTCAGGTGGTCGCAAAAATCCGACGTTTCGAAAACCGTCTCGGTCCTCTTCATCAGGAAACTGTCGAAGGCGAGAGAAAAGAAATGCATACATTTTAGTCATGCAACTTAGAAGGAAGAGAGAACTTGGGAGATCATAGCGTCAATGGAACTTAAATGAATTGTATGTGAGGGCGTGACTAGTTTAATTAGGGCTTGGTAACCATTTTTTGTAAACACGAAAAACTTCTAGATTCTATAAAATGCAGAGAATTTTTCGATGAGCTAAACGACTACCAGCTTTATAAGGAGGACTATACTGTCAGTGATGTTTTCTTGGAGCTGAAATCATTCAGCGATGTCGCTGCAAAGTAAGCAACACCAATAAAAACACAAAATATTACCTCAGTTAATCAACAGCCTTTGTCCGCTTCTCAAGGACATTGAGGTACACTTTCTTTGTCTTTGTTGGAGTTCATAATTCTTGTCTCGTGTTCCTTCTTAATGTGCCACGCATCGTGAACCTGAGTGTTGCTTGAATTTACGTCTGTGTTCTATACATCCATCAGCAAGTTTTTATTAGTGAGATTTGTGCCTGTTCACTTAATAAATTCACGGTCTTCAATTGCTAACTAGTGTCACACATCTTTGTTGTAGGAATTGAACGCTTTCTTAGATATTTTCAGATAAGACTTTGGAATTAATGATTTGTCAATCCTATTCTGTCCACGTGCTCAGTGCCTTGTAATTTTCTTAGATGTTAATCTAGAATTTTTAAGTTTACTTTTATTCGTTGAACCAAACAGTGGCTGAAAGCAGAGAATAAACACCGAATTTTTTGTGCTGTTTCAGGCTGTTATGTATCACAGAACAAGTTTAAATTAGGTAGTCGGTGTTGACCGCAAAATAATAGCAAATCTTTCTGTAATTGAGTGCGCGAAAAAGTTTTAAAATCTTTATAGCAGATTTATAAGATTTTTTTGTTGGGTGTTGTGGAGTACAGATGAAGTTGCTTAAGACTTATAACTGTGATGTAAATACAAAATAAGCTTAAGCAAGTGCCTAGTGACGTCTTCATTCTTTCTTTGAAGATCTTGCATGCCAAATAATACGTTCAGATTGTAACTTAACCTTAGATGTTATCAAATCTTATGTCTTCCCACACAAGTAGTTAAAATGCCGTTACTAAACTCAATCTTTCACTAATAAATTCATGTAGATACATGTAAGTTTTTGTGATTGCAATATGACAACATTTTTACCTTTCACTTTTAGATCGATGAATGTCGTTAATTTGTTACTAGTTAGTACAAACCCATTTAATTTCTTTACTCCTAAGGATTTGAAAATAATAATTGTTGCAGGAGCAAATTTAAAATAATATACAACTCTGTAGTAGTTTGTATACATTTAAATAAAATTTATATTTCAGCGTATGGAATGGTAATTTGACATTTATGAATAAGCATTATTAAAGATAACGACAATGCAAAAATAGTGACAGTAAGGGTTTCGTGGCCCTTGGGTCCAACAGGAAAACTTTTCTGTCCCAAGCGAGGAAAGAGAATTGGACCACCCCGAGATAAGTCACGCCAAAGGGAATACGTAGCAGTAATTCTGTGAGCTGAAACGAACATTTGTGCAGCGTGATCTTGTGTTGGAACCGCTTACAAGCTGCAGCAATAACATTACTGATGTAGGTTAAGGATTTTTGCATTCAGTATATCCATTCAGGTCGTGTATAAGCGATAATATGGATTTGAAACGCACAGAAAGAGACAAAGATATTGTAGGATTTTTTGTTGTTGAAAAAATGAAAGGGTATATATATATATATATGGGGGGGGGGTCGAGATTCTCTGACGCGTGAAATTTAAATTGTGGGGTTTGGGTCATGGAATGCAGAAGGCGAGGTGGGAGGGAGACAGCCGCAATTTCATTACGCACTTCCACTTCAAAAGATCGTTTCGCCATTATCTTTCTTCTCTTCCCACTTCGTGCACGCTATTTATGTGCTGATTATGGTTCCCCTCTTTCATCATATTTGTTTTGAAACTACAGAATGTCTGTATCCTACTACCTTGTCTATTTTCAGCTAAACCTTTTTCTACGTATATAGTGTTCCAAAAAGACATTCAGTGAATTAAATTAAGACATTTTAATAAATTGAATCATTGCGTCAACATTGGCTCTTAACGAATTTGCTAATCTAATGTAGGTATTCAGAATTACCACCGTTAGCTTCGTGGCAAAGTTTACAGCGGAGAGCAGCTGACTGGCAAGTGGCCACCAAATTTGCCATTGTGTATGCATCTTTCGGGACACTATTTTGAAACGTGTTTCGTCCACACAAAATCGTAACTGAATTGAACTGGATATTTTGTTTGTCAAAACATAGTAGCTTTGTTGTTTGTTTTTCACACTCAAAAGGCATCTATCTATTCAAGGCAATTAAAGGTTGTATATGTAAAATCGGAAGTGATCTGACTGTAATATAAAATTTCCACACATTTCTTCCTGGTAAAGTAAAGGCTTGACATGTTTACTGGTATCTGACCGACGTTCCCAGTTTCTTTAAGCACTATCCCCACTCCTCTCCCCCCACAAATTGCTGATTTAGCGTTTAAAGCCGACCACAAGTGATGCATTCATAATTAGCTCACAAATCATTACCGGCCTAATATAATATCGTTGTTTGCATAACCTTAGCCCCTCAAATGCTACGCACGAGATATCTTATTCAGAAGTAATGACCCTTTTGATCTAAATTTATGTGCTATGAAAGAACGTGTCCTATATCTCTCAAAAGTGAGAACTATTAATTAATATCTACTGAGCAGTATATTAGGCCATACGTTAGTGTGGAAATATATTATCAAAATATTACTTGAAGTAAAATGAAGTAAACGTAAACACATTCAGACATTTAATAACAAAAACACAAGCTGTTAAATGTATAAATAATTGTAAAATATTATTGTAAGCGTCTCTCCCATCACAATGCATACGTATATCTTAAAATATATTCTTCGATGCTATATAGTCTCATAGTTTAATACATTGTCGTTTGAATAGTGTACGGCTCAGTGTATGACTAATTAATTTCTAAACTTTACGTTCTCTGCTGTATTAACGCTAGTCGCTTCGTTAAGGCGTGCAGTGATTAGTTTAATTAAAACTGATTGGTTGCAGTTTCACTATCGAGAACAAATATCGATTCCGTTATATCAGATGCAATAACACTCGAAATATTTAGGGTTCTGAGGTGAATTTAAGTAAGATCACACGCATTCATAGGGGTGATGACCCCTCGCTTCTGTAATGTTTAAGGTGATATGAATGGAAATGGTTTTTCCGACAAATTTGACCTAAAATGATGAGGAACTAACATGAAGAGCATTGATTTGTGGAGAAGGAAATGTTTATTTTTTTAAGAAAGGCCTGCCCTCTGATCGGAATCTCAGATAGTATGCTGAGTCATAGTGTTCGTGAATGGATGTGGGAAGGATTTTCTGATGTCGGGTAGACTAGGGAAAAGTTTTGGACTGAATGCACAATCGGACTTACATCTAGCCAGTGAATGGCTTGAATCAGGCAGCGGTTGTTGACGGACAGCGGTGTCATCTTCACTCAATTTGTGTAAACCCGTTTTCCTTCGCCAATAAGGATCGTGTAATTTACATTCTATAGTCTATGCGTAGAGAAGCTGGCGTTAGGTCCTTGGACAGAGCAGACAGTCCTAACAGAAACTATAGATTAGAGTTAGATCCTTCTGTTATCCACTCCGACACACATTTATGCTGTATTCTAGAATGGATATAGGGATTAAACTTAATTTTTCTTAATTGTTCTTTCTAAGCAATTGCGTTCATGTAAGTAAATTGCTACAAGTAAGATTTTAGTTTCTCACGGCGGTAAATATGAAGATGGCAGGAATGTTTTAAGGTCTAACTGAAAACAATTCAAGTCTTACAGAGTGAAGAAACGTGTGGACCGTTGGGGAAAAATGTAAAATGGAGTCATCACGTGTAGAAAACAAAGTATGTCTGAGTACCGAGTAATTATTTTTTCAAAACGTATAATACAAATTGCTTCTGATTTTTCTGCCCCCCCCCCCTGAACGTACACAATAGGTTTCAAAAGATATATTAAAATGAGAAGGAATTAAAACTTTGGGCTCGGTGTTCATATCCCACCAGATGGACGTCTTGATTCTGGGCGAGGCAAATTGATTTTCATCAAGAAGATGGACACTGCTAGCAGCGTTAGTGTGCTAATTGTATAGAATGTCTTCAGCACAGTGAATAGAATATTGATGAACCACATTGCCTGACTACTTGCAAGAGAGGTGGAGAGCCTTCTGCAAGGCGGGGAAGGAGGCTAGTTTGACTTCACTTCTAATCTCATTAAGGGTATAACTCCGTCTTGCAGTTGTACTTAGTTAATTAGGTACTATGTTAATGTGTTACATGGATATATTTTGAGAGGCGCTTGTGTTAGAATGGGTCTGTTCCCAATAACGTTTACGTCTTTGGTAGGCAGAGATTTAGCTTCTATCCTACTTTACTTTTATTATGCAAATAATTTAATTCTTGGGTTGTTTAGTTACGATTCGTCAACAGCGTAGTTTGTAATATCGAACAGTGTATCGATTGTAAAGAAATAATGGCGCCGTGGCCTGTTTTAAGCTACGTTTGTAGCGGGTGTGAATAAGACCAGGAAATGCCTGTTATGTTAACCAGTCTGTGGACCGAGAATGGAAAGTGGGACCCTCCGAAAGCGAAACAGGACTCTATATTAACCGGACAAAAATGACTTTAGTACTCGAGGAGGGGGCCAGATGGTGGTTCATGCGTGTTCCAAGAATGGCATCTTCCCATAAATCTCCTCGGGTTTGTTCCGCGTTGTTAGAGTTAAGATAGTACGCTAGGAGAATCAAGAAATTTATGCACAATTTTGTCGGAAGACTAGCAGATTAACTTCAACTACTAAGTTTTATGAGCTTTCAGGTTCTCACGGAGACGGATATAAAAATGGCTGTCCCAGGATGTTGCGCCGTGTTGTCTGGCATACGTTTACCGTCGTTTCAGAGGTTCTTACTGCTGCCATTGTCAGGGCGATGATCGACCTGATAATGGAAACAATAAAAACCTCCGAAATATTTGTAAACTCTGCCAGGTGACACAGCGCGACTATGCCAGAAGGAAGTCATGTTCAACTACAGTTTCATTTACATATTTATAGAATAACTTGAAATTGTTCCAGCCGATAAGGGACATCTTGGAGTATTTTTAATCCATCGCAGTTGGCATAAAGAAAAACTGTCTGCAAAGGAACTCAAGTATATAAAATTATGGGTTTTTCAGAATGGGTCCCTGAAAAAAATATTTAGACATAAGAGAGATGAATTAGTAACAGAATATAAAAATGTACATAATGAATATCATCAAATGTTTTAGGGTAATCAAATCAAGAAACAGATATAAGGGACTTGTAGTACGCATCATTGATATCCGAAAACCTGAGAAGAAGAATAATATTCTATTTGGTAGACATAGGAGTAGATGGAATAGTAGTATTAAAATACGTCTTAGGTAAATGAGCGCTGGGACAGTGGTCTAGATTCAATTGGCTTAGGATGGCGTCAGTTTGGTGGTCTTGTCATTATAATGATTAACCTTCGAGTACCTTAAAAGGCGAGCAATTTATTGAACAAGTGAGATATTATCAGTTTCGAAAAAAATGGTTTTATTCTGAGAATTAGTTAATGGTGAAATTGCCTGTTTAATCCGGAGTGGCAACTTTTCCTTGTTACTATATAGGATTTTGTACTTAACTGTACTTATATTACGTCATATCTGAGTAGGTCAAACTCGTACATGAGTAGAAAGCCATTTGCCGGACCTCGCCGGCGGGGTCTCGACGTAACAAACATTCTGTTTACGACTGTCTCGGCAACCCTTCTTCCCAACCTTAGTTTAGGAAATTTCCCTTGGTAGAAAGTCAGTGCAAGCAAATGCAACTTACATTCCGGTATAATATTCAGACGCCATAAAAGTAATTTTACTTAACTGGAATTTGTGTTCGGGCAAAGTGAAAACGGCCCACAGAGTACATGCGATCTAGTCCAGGCACACTTTATCAGCTGGAATGACACGTGGCGACAGTCGACGAATGATAAAGTTCCTTACCTCAACGCTCTGCACAAACATATTGGCACGTCAGGAAACATGAAGGGGAAATATCACTGCTGATTAATGACGTACAGCAAGAAACATCAGTTTGACATTTGTACGGGTCGGTCTTTCTGAACCATCCGTCCGTAACAAATTTTGACCGGTCCCAGAAACTTGTATTTACCAGATGTAATTTAGTTCTTGCAACTGCTGGAAAAATGTGATTCCAAGGGTAGAAAAAATAGTGACAACAACATAGTTCCTGATTATTTTCAGTTTCTATAGTGTTTTACATCTTTGGAATGAAATTTATGTGTCTGTCTTCAAATACGATTTGTTAATGTGAGTTTGCATTTTATTCAGCCATAAAAGAAACTAATGAGAAAGATTTGATTAAAAATTATGCTGCTTACTTAATAATTTATTTATAAACTCATTCAGGAGTAATTTTCGGACCTGCATTTCTGTGAATGTCTTCTTCTTCTTCTTCTTCTTATTATTATTATTATTATCCTTCTTCTCAGTCCTCTCCGGGAGTGGCAAACATTTGACCCAATCTTGTTTAAACACTCTGCACATACCTATATAATATTTACGGTCTGCGTGAATAATTTGAATATTTTACTGGTCCTAGTATAGCTTCCATTGAGATGTACTAGGAAAGGTTATGTGTATCGAAATTTTTACTTCTCTGTACATAAATAATGGCAACTTTCGTCATTTGATCTTGGTTCAGAAATGTATTTTTTTGTTTGTAAAATATCCACTTATCTCCTTTATTCACGGTGCTAAAAGACTAATATTTTAATTACGTTTCGCCATTATTTCTCTTTGCTTCATAAAATGTGGGTAAAGAGATTGGCCTCGAAGCCTTAAAACTGAGATTAAGTAATTAAACGAATATAGAGAGGAATTCTCCGGTTTAGAACATTTTACACGTTTCAGTTGGAGTATTTTAAGAAATGTAAAATGTTGAAGGCCTTTTTAATTTACAAGTAAAATCAGTTTCTTCTGCTTCTCACACCACACTCGCCCCACATTCTGTCTGCGTAACATTTCACAATACCAATCCCTGTGTTTAGTTATGGGTACTGAAATAAGATCGGAATTGTTGTTGTTTTGTATGGGTGCGAAACATGGTCTCTCATTCTGAGGAAGGAACACAGATTGCAGGTGTTTCAGAATAGGGTGTTGAGGAGGATATTTGGGCCTAAGAGAGAAGACGATGGGACATGGAGAAAACTGTATAATGATGAGCTTAAAAATCTGTACTCCTCCCCCAATATTGTCAAGGCGATTAAGTCGAGAAGAATGAGATTGCCGGGGCATGTAGCGCGCATGGATGGGACAAGAGGTGTGCACCAGGTATTGGTTGGGAAGCCTGAGTGGAAGAGACCGCTGGGGAGACCTAGACGTAAATGGGAGAAGGAGACTGGATTTTGTTGACCCAGGACAGGGTCCGGTTGAGGGCTTTGGTTAGTTCGGTGATGAACCTTCGCGTTCGGTAAGCCAACTAGTTAGTTAGTTATTGAAGATTTCTGTCTTCTGGGTTATTGCGCTGTGTAGTCTGGTCGATGTTAACCAACGTTTCAGAGGTCATACTGCCTCCGTCATCAGGGCGATGAATATGCCAATAGGGTGTGAGGAGTTGGATTTTATAGGCAGGGACGTGAAAGGTGTAGCCTGCCCTGAGCCAATGGGAGCAGGTATGGGAGTGGACCAATGGTAGCACGTGGGCGAGGGTGGGAGAGGGAGAGAAAGTAGAGAGAGAAAGGTGAGTGTAGTTGTATGGATAAAGGCCCTGAAAGGGGCCGAGTTACTGGTCTGGTTGGTTCTGGCGGCGCACTCTTGCTCGTTCTCGGAGTCCTCGGAGTGTGTGGATCAGAGGCTTCCAGGACCGGCTCAGGTGAAGTCCATCTTCCCTGTTAAAGTTATCAGGATGAAGTTCGATCTCGATGGCTTCCCTGATTAACCGGTCCATGTAGCCGGTTTTTGAGGAG
>NW_019059726.1:1049876-1068563 GCF_000696155.1 Zootermopsis nevadensis
TAGCCTCTGCGTCCAGACCGGCTCTGGGGCCCACCCAGCCTCTTATCCAATGGGTACCGGGGTCCTTTCCCGGGGGTAAACCCGGCCGGGGCGTGATTCTGACCACTCACCCTCATCTAGTGCCAAGGTCAAGAATGAGTTGGAGTTATACCTCCACTCCCTCAATGCGCCTACATGGCGTTAGTGGGATGCTTTACTTTACTTTACCTCTACTATATATAATAGAATACGTCGGGGCACTGCGGTGTGTATATCTAACGAACTGATGAATATCCATGAGGCCTGCTTCCAAACGAGCTCTAGAGAGGAATAGTATAAATAAACATGAAGTAAAAATGACACAAATCACCACAGTGACAAATCAAAACAGTCATTTAGGAACAGTTGTAAATTTATGCCTGTAGCGGTAATAAAACGAAGTTTCCAACAAAATCCACCATCCTCAACAATTTGGTGACCAGCTGCTGCAAGGAAAATGGTGCGCGCGCACGCGCACACACACAAAATTCTCTCTTTCTTTTTACCCGTGCTAATCCCGTTATCCTACTTGTCTTAGGTGTGTGTGTAATCGATATGTTGGCGTATATACTAAATAGTACATTAAATTCGACGATGGCGTCTTTAAATAAACAATAGATAAACAAGTACACTGAGGATCTTAACAATTTATAGTAGTTAATAATAATGAGACGGTAGAAACACGTCTAACCCATTGGGTATATGAGATATTGATGATAAATTTTATTTTATAAACCTGTTACAGGGAGACCATCTTGGTTGATAAATGGATCTTGAGGAAGAAAAGCACCATTATTGTAGACTGGAATAAACTGGCTCAGGACATTATTGATCACTAGGAGCCTTTAAGGACAGGGAATTTATTGATCAGTTAGCTACTATCAGCTTCACATTAGCGACCATGCATCGATTCTGTGTGATCGTTCAGTTTGCAAATGTAATAATTACGAAAACGGTTCACCGTTTTATTATCTGAATTTCCGCGACAATCGGATCATTAGTAGCGGGAGAGTCTATTTGTGTACGCACCGACATTATCACACCAGTAATCTCAACTCCATTCTCCCCCCTCTGATATTATTCCAACCCTTTTCCCTTACATGAACAGTCTCATCCCCCGTGACATGATGTGTACTCGTAAGGCCAGTGACCTCATGTGTTCGATGGTCCATCTGAATCCATACCGATCTAGATTTTATATCCTACTTGAGATTATACAGAGTGAGTCAGAAGTATGTTTACAAACTTCGTATGCGTGTTCCTGGATCAAAAATAAGAAAAAATGTTCCTATGAACATGGGGTCGCAAAGGTTTTGTTTTTAATATGTGTTACATGTATTATATAGTTTTATTGTGAGGGATTACTGTATATTTTACAACTTCTTTCCAATGATTTATGAAGATCCTAGAATGGCAGTTTTCTGCAGTTCCCTGATGTTGTGTTCGCTCGGGATGTTGGCCAAATATTTTTCGAGTGACTTGGAGACAGTTCCAGTTGCTCCTATAATTATTGGAACCACTTTTGCTTTTACTTTCCACATTCGTTTTATTTCAATGAGAAGTTTCTTGTATTTCAAGATCTTCTCCGTTTCCTTCTTAATTACATTTCTGTCGGTTTGTATTGCTATATCAATTAAGCGACAGTTTCATTTTTGAATTTTGTTACATTTAATAGCAATCTGCATAGATTATTACGCGGGCAGGTTGGTATGAGGTAGAAGCATTCTGATTTCAGCACTGCGAAACTGACCGATTGTTTCACAAAATAAAAAATTAACAGTGGAACCACGGTTCCGGAGAATCTGACGTAAATACGTCTCTGTATTTAAATTATATTTAAGCAATAAATACAATGAAAGGAAGGTAGCTGAATGTGATGAAGTGTAATGTCAAAATTATCTAGTCTACGACGCACTTCTTGTACAAGCGATTCACAGCTCAGCTCAGCTCAGCTCTTTCCGCAATAACGAAAGCGGATTGTTGACGGCAGTAATGTAACACAACAATGCCGAGTAAACAGATGACGTTTCCTAGGTAACAACAATGCACGCAAGCTGACCATTGTTGTCGGTCCATATTTACACATTGTTGATATGGATCTTATACGTTTTCCTAGGTAACAACAATGCCGAGTAAACACGACGTTCCATAGGTAACCATTGTTGTCGATTTGTTGATACGTATCTTACACATTTTCGTTACACGTTTTCCTTTAACTTTTTTGCCGAATGACCCTTCCGTACAGACGTATTTACGTCAAAAAAGGGAATTTAAAAAAAATATATTTTATACGCTTACAATTGGCAATGGCGTGATGAGTGGCGTTAGTTCTCTGACGAAGTCCCTGGTCGAGGATCGTCATGTTTTTTAAAGAAGGCATGTAGTGTGGACTGCCTTGATTTCTTCCGCAGAGATTAAATTAGTCCTTTGAAAGTTTAAAGCGCCAGGAATGAAGTTGCATAAGAGCAAACTCGCATATGCAAAAGTTTGCATTTCACAAACAGCTTTTATCGATTCATCGATCTCACTGGAGCAAATTCGCGTTAACGAAATTGCAGAGATAACTGTATTTACAATTTTTATTCAAAATCAGCTATGTAAGAATTACGATTTAGTATAAGAAGCGGTACGAGAAACATTGTAAAACGTTATATTTTTTTTTTTGACTTTCTAGTTTCAAAACCGGCGTTATTCTGGACCGGCGCAAATCGAGGGCTACCTGTACGGAGCTTAATACAATATTTAAGTGTTTTATTTTAGAGTTGAAGCTATATTGGCTATTGTTGGACTGTTTTTCACATTTTGCCCTTGTCATTCAATTCAATTAACACTCCATTACCTTATTACCTTCTGTGTTAACGAAATTTTTTCAAATTCATGTCATTCTCTGTCAATAAATATTGGACTCTTACTTTAATTTAATTTATGCCCGCGCGGTCTGAAGTGTGCCATTTGGGACATTGGGTTCGAATCCCTCTCAAGGCATGGATGTTTGTCCACGTTTTTCTGTGTTGTGCTTTGTGGTATTCTGTGTAGGTAGAGGCCTTGCGACAGGCCTATCACTCGTCCAAAGAGTCCTACCAACTGTCTACAGATAAGAGTCAACGAAAAGTTGGGACCCGTAGATGCTCAGGCACTGAAGAACGGGTCGTCAAAGTAAGTAATACTTTAATTTAAGGGATCACATTTTCCTTAGTTCTTGGAATTTTTAATGGGGACATCAACAATCGAGATTATTCAGTGACAAATGTGGAATATTAGGAGAGCAAATAGTGAGATTCAGGGGTCTCATCTCATCACTTTTTTAGGCTAAAATTTTGTATGCGTTTTTCACTTTCCGTGTGTGCTCTGCTTCCGTTTGTATTCATCCGCCTTGAATTTATCACACTAACAGTCCTACATTTTCAGAAGAAACTATGAAGTTCCTCATTATATAATGTATCCATTTTCCTTCTACTGTAATATTTCTAGATCCAGATATCCTCATTAACAACATGTTCTTGTCTTGTCACCACATTGCGCGTCAAACAACGCTGAAGGCTAATCTTTACTCCACTGTACTCGGATGTAGACGAGTTACAGACCATGAGATTTTGTCTTAGGTACAATCTTCTTAACCAGATGCTGTAACACATAGAGGGGCCATTAATACAACTTACCCTTTTGACGTCCATATCTATACTAAAACAAAGAACCTACACCTGCTCTATGTTTGCCATTTCTTTGTAACTACCATGCAATTTGAGTTTTTCGTTGTGTTCAGAGTCATTGCCTAGACCCATTCTCCCTCATCTTTCCCCTTGCTCAAATCTTTCATTTGAACAGTGTTCCGATAAATTTTAAGTGCGCTTTATTTTAAAATGTCATGTGTGAGACTCCCGAGGGAACGGAGTTTTTCTTCAGAACTTTTTGAACATTTTAGATATTCCAGTGCCTGCCGCGATTCACTTGGACGTCACAACTTAACCTAATCATTGAAACTGGTACGGATCGGTATAACAGCATGTCAACACTTCTGCCCAATTAATTCGGAGATGAAACGCTCATGTTCGAATCCCGCCATTTCATGTTTTTTGTACTAAGATGTGGAGATTTATTACACATTCCCCTTGTAAGTCGCCGTGATGTGATACTTAGGCAGAGACATATTGACCAATGTTTTATCCGGACCATGTGTGAGATGTTATGTATCTATATCGTACCAAAACGCGTTTCATTTACAAAATCGGTGGCTGATACTACGAAGCCAATCACCATTGGTTTTGGCCTCCAACATTGCTATAATTACATGCGTTATAAGTTATAATTGGTTTCTGACAAGTTCGCTAGAGAACAGGAAACAAGGAAACATCTCGGATTGAACAATGGCCCCCATCATTGTAAGTCGACACAGAACATTGCACTTTACGGGTGAAAGTTATTGACGTACTTAATGGTGTCTACAATTGGCTCTAACTAAATCAGGGTAACAGGAGTTGACGCATTGTCTATCTATCTAGTAATCTATCTATCTATCTTCTATCTATCTATCTATCTATAATACTAAAATACGTGATTCCCCGTCGTCGTCAAGAAATGACGTCATCAAACAGCGTTAGCCATAGCCGAGTCACATTTAAATGTTCATTCCTCAGGAATGGTAAGAGTAAGGGTATTGTAACACATATGTAAAATGATCAGTAAATAAAGACCTTTAAGAATCTGTAATGTATTTTATTGTAATTATAATTTTTATACATTTATTGTAATTTTAATAAACCAATGTGTACAATTTTCAATGCATCTGGCGCGTTAAGCGCCCGCCTCTCGACATAGCAACGGATAGTGATAACTGATACCGATATCCTGGCGCTTACCGAAACGTGGATGCACAACCATGAAACTGTAAATTTGGAAGGTTATAAATGCATCACGTGACGAACAAAGAGCAGGCGGAGTGGCTATGTACGAGAAACATGGAGCAACTACCATGGCTATCCCACATCTGTTGATGAAGTTACCTAAGGAGGATGGAGCAGATAACAGAATAGTTGCAGCTGAAAAGAGAGGTGATATTTGTGCGGCAGAGTGTATGGTCAATGGTGAAAAACTTTAAATTCTAAACCTGTATATTTGTAATCACACACCTATTGATGATTGTAAGAGATTTATTTTGAGTCATTTGAGAAATTATACTAAGATGTTTTCAGTTATGGCCACAGACGATCCTAATACAATGCCGAAGATATTGACAGGAGATTTTAACATTGATTTAAAGAAGGAGGAAAATCAAAGCTTTCTCACATTTATGGAGAAAACGTTTGGCTTAATGTTGATGTCAAATCCTCAATGTAGTACTACTAGATCAAAATCTTGTATAGATATAGTGTTTGCACGATATGTTGATACTCTAAAATGTACAAATTTTATAACATATTTCACCTACCCCAGACCCATCTTAAGCATAACTAATTCAAGGTAGGCAGTAATGTCTTACTCAAACATTAATCAATTGTAAAGCGGGTATAAAGAAAATATTTAGAATAAAGCCACTATATAAACTCCTTACTGTATAGACGTATTTACGTCAAATTCTCCGGAACCGTGGTTCCACTGCCACTTTTTTATATTGGATACCTTTCATCCGGACACTCTGTATTTCATGTGTAACCACATTTGTGTTATGAAGTATCAAGACATTATTGAATGTAGTATAACCATTTTATTCCCACAGATTTTCCTCACAATAACTATACAATATATAGCTCTGCATGCTTGAAAATACAGTTTATTAAATTTACATTTACGTGTTTCTTTTGACGTAAATACGTCTATACGGAAGGGCCATTCGGCAAAAAAGCGTAACGAAGATGTGTATCGAATCAACAATGTGTAAATAATTTTTCCTAGATAACAACAATGCCGAATAAACAATGACGTTTCCTAGGTAACAACAATGCCGAATAAACAGATTATGTTTCCTAGTTAACAATGCCGAGTAGATGACGTTTCCTAGGTAACCATTGTTGTCGATTTGTTGATATTGGTTTACACATTTTCGTTACAGTCTTTTACCGAATTACCCTTCCGTATAGACGTATTTACGTCAAAAGTTTAATCACAAAATTACATATCTATCCATTTTCGGATTGTAATTAAAGAAATATAAGCATACTCTCATGATGTGACCTGTTACTGGAACCTGTTTTGTTTCAAACGACGAAAGTAATGCTTACAAAGGAAACATGTATTAGTTTATGTTATATTATTAGATGTTTCTGACAGAGCTCAAAAACCTTCCATTCCTAATGCACAGAGTTTGAGTCTTAACAAATGTGCAAGTAATTTTGTTTATAATAAGACAATTAAATACAATTTAGTTAATATTTGTATTATTGCTTAGTTTGTCTTAGTGTTGAATGTTGTTCTGGTCAGAATTTCTATTGCTTTCAGCTGCAATTATATTACTTATTGCGGAAAATAAATCGTGAAACAAATTACTGTTAAACATTAGGACTAAGAAAGATGGAATGTAAAGAAAAATAGGCAGGAATTTGATAAATTATGAACTAAGTAGGATTTGGGGTTCTCACGGCGGTGAGTACGAAGCTGGCGCCGTGTCGTCTGGTAGTTTACCGACATTTCAGACATCCTCCCCGCTCTAGTTGACAGTAAGTAATAAGCAGGTTACGATGGGCTGGTCATGTAGCCAGGATTGCAGAAACGAGACGTGAACTTAACTATTTTGGATATGCATTATTTCGAAAGCTATCACTTTCAACATCGACACAAAGATGAGTGGATTATATGAAAATCAATTATGACGACTTTGGGTTGAGTAGGCTCATGAGTTTTAGATGGTCCTCGAATAGTACTAGGGGTGGGAATTTTGATTAACGATGTCCAAATTTTGTATATTTGTAGTAGCGTATTCTTGTTATAATCTGGTTTTTGCTAACAATGCTGGCGATAATGTTGCTTAGAAGCAAGCTTCTTGCAGATTCATAACATCGTCACGTTGTTTTCCCAAAAGCGCACAAGAGTTCCAATATAGCTCACTCCGGGTGCGATTAACGCGCTCGTGGCTTGGAGTGGTCTTCCACCATACCTGAGACGACCTAGATGGAATCTCCCGTGCACTGCTGAGACCACAGTCGTGAGTTGCTGACGAAGACTGCACCCTACTCGATTACATGATGGCCACGTGCAGCCGACGACAAATCAGCTTGAAAAATTGTAGCAGCCACATAGGGCTTCCTTATCTGACAGCATTTAGGTGTGAACATCACTATCAGAGAAGATCTTCTAAAAGTACGACTACAGGGTTGGAGGCCTCCTGGGCTCAACGAGCTGCCGGTGTTCCCTAGGCTGGACCGATCCCCCGTAGATCGAACTTGAGTACGATTTGGGACTCATTTTACTGCTTGTCGCAACATGTAGCCATTATTCTCTGAGGGTAACAGTCTTCGTTGATGTCAATTATAGGTTCATCATAACAGGCAGAGATGACTGCGTTGTCTTCTTCGTGGATGAAATTTTTTTCTGCTGGTACTTGCGTTGGCTAGGGTAGTTCTTGTGCTCATGTGAAATGTATTGGTGATGTTGATCGACTCTTCCCTTTTCATCAACAGTCCAAAGGGGGAGGAGGTTTTCAGTTCTTTATGTTGTTGGTTCCATGCATCCACGCCACTGAAACAGGTTGTAACTCCATCTTAAAAAAACTTAAAAACACGGCAATATACATTTAAAAACAAAACCATTTACTTTCTCGAAACAAATTATAATACATTCACGTTACACGGGGTCATTGATTACCCTACTACAAACAAAGAAGCTCACAAACAAAACATATAAGAATAAAAAAAAACATGACTCCTCTCGCTCTAGGCACCACTCGAATTCGTCTCCCCAGCCTTGACTACCCCGAGGGACCACAAAAATCCCAAAATTACTGTGGTTGCCCCGTCCACCGACACAGCAAAATCAATACCTATCCGGACGGGCAATCACAACGTGAAACCAAATACAAGCCAAGGTCACCTCGAAGAGGGTGCCCAGGCGGAGAGACATTGCCGACCGGATCCGTAGTAGCAGCCTGAGTTTCGTCCGTGTACTGGAGAGAAGAGGTCAGCCCAAATCATCCCCCCCTCTCCTAAACCTCCCTAACCTCACCACACGCATGCGCACCCCTTTTGAAGTTTCGCCGTCACAACATCAGAGCCGAATACTCGGCTCAATGTACTATTAGTGTTGGAAATAAGTGACCTTATCGTAATCAATGTCGAATTATGTGGTGATTCACGAGTAGTCCTGTAATACAGTTTGAGATCACAGAGATAAAGGAGATTATTGTGCGTGGGTGATGAGGTGACCTCTTGGCTCCTAAGACTATTGCTTATGTCCGGGCAACCAATTGCAGTACGGACAGTTTGGAAATGTTAATTTTAAAGTAATATAACCGAAACGTTTACAAGCTACAAAACCTTGTACTAAATTATAGGCATTTGCATTTCAAGCTGAAAATTAATGACCTATAGCAGATTTTGGAACAGATATTTTTCAGCCGTGGTTGACATTGAATCGTACAGTCTTCAGTAGTTGAGCGACGTTTCGAAGTTGCGTGCTGAATCCTTATTATAGATTCGCCACTTGGCTGTTGCAATAATCCTCTGTGAGGTGCTCCAAATTTTACGTAGTGAATTTTATCAGTCTTTAAATTTAGATGTCTTCTTATCGTAAAACATAAATACTCGTAATTTTGTCTGTACCTTAAGCGAAATATTCTCGTAATTCAAAACGTCTGCTTACCATCATAAATATTTCGATTAATATGCAAGTGTACTTACTTATATCCGGTATATATATGAAGAATAATCCGAAAAACATGAACACTAGCGCAACCCCTGTCGCAGCGAGACATCCTAAGTAGAAATCTTTTGGTTTTTCTTCTTCTCGTGTCAAAATTGTCGGTGATATGCTGTTAGTGGTGGAATTAATTCCACTTATCGTACTCAGTGTCGAATACGGTGGTAATTCAGGAGTAGTCCTGTAACACAGATTGAGATTACAGAGATAAAGAATATTATAGTACGCGGGTGATTGGGGACCTATTGGCCCACGCGACTTCAGCTTATTGCCAGGCAACCAAATACACCTCGGACGCATTGAGAGAGTTAGTTTTAAAGTAATGTACCCGAAATGTTTTCAAGCTTCAAAACCTTGTATAGAAATGAACAGCATTTGCATTTGAAGCTTAAAATTAATGTCATATAGAAGTTTCTAGATTGGATATTTTTGAGCCGTGTTTGAGATTCAATGGAAAAGTCTTTAGAAGTTCACCGACGTTTCGGAGTTGCGTGCTTAATCCATATTATGGATTCGCCACTTGGCTGTTACATTAATCTTCTATGATGTGGTTCCGATATTATGTAGCGAATTTTATTACTCTTTAATTTAGACTTTTTCTTATCGTAAAATATAGAAAAATCGTATATTTCTCCGTTCCTTAGGAAAATATTCTGGGAATTCTAAAGGTCTGCTTACCATCATAAATGTTTTGAACCAGTATGCAAGAGTACTTACTTATATTTCTTATAAATTCTTCTTATCACTTGATATATGATTAATAGAATAATCAATGCAGCAAAAGCCAGCCATACGCTTCCGAATACAACAAGTACAACCCGAGATATGTTGACTTTGGTGCTGTTTGCATTAACTGTGAAGTTTTTTTCCATCTGAAAGGTTAAAAAAGAAATTGTTTGGCTCATAACGAAGAATAATTCTCTACTCTTAATATCTGAACCATGCCATTAGCTGCGAAGTGAGCTGTAATAATTTTGCAGATGAAAGATGCAAACAAAGTTTTAGTCAGGAGGCCAGTTGCCACTTACCTTATAAAATTATGTTCTCTTTCAAATTGTTGGTTGCTGACTGTTCTCTGTTCCGTTCTGTTCTGTTTTTTCACGTCTGTGTTGCAGGAGTTTTGTTGATGACGTCAGTAAACATTCTAACAATGTAAATAATGTATCAACACGCTGCAACAATTGAATGAATACGAAGTGTTTAAACAATTGAGATGCACAAATAATGAATTAAATATAATTACAGCATTGAAAAGTTATGGATCGTAAGCTAATTAAATTTTGTTTTACATCCGTTGACTTCCGATTACCCGGGTAGTTTATAAAGTTTATAATCCCGGTTAATCGTAACCTTTAATAGCCCGCATAAATAAAAGAGAAATATCTAATTTTATTTACAGGCATACACTACTTAATTTTTTGAAGATTTTCTAATAACGGAAGAGAATCTTCTTTTAAATTTAATTAAGTACATACCTTCAAATTTTAAAACTTTTAACATCTGGTTGTAATAACCTGTTATAATATGTTTCAGGTTTTATCCACAATTGATATATGTCAATGCGTTATGTAATTTGTCATTTCATTTTAAATCTTTCTACGAATTTTATACGTCACATTTTTAGTTTCAGCTATAACCATTTAACCCCCCCGGATAATCACAATGAAATTTTTGGAGATAGATAGAGACGCATAATTCGACACACTCATGCAACTAGAAGTGGACTGGACGACCGGGGTTCGATCCCCTTAGGACCATTTGATTTTAAATCTTTCTACGGATTTTACATGTCACATTTTTAGTTATAGCTAAAACCATTTAACCCCCCTGATAATAACTGTTTTATTTTTGGAAATAGATACAGACGCATAATTCGACACACTCATGCAGCTAGAAGTGGACTGGACGACCGGGGTTCGATCCCCGACGAGGGCAGAGGATCAGAGCGACCAGACCGGGTCTTGCTTATTTTGTGAATCGATTTCTGGTATTGTTATCGAGAATATGCGATTCCTTTTATTGCATCTTTTTTCCCTACCTTTTGGTGGTTGCTAGAAGATAATATTTTATATAATACTTAAATGGACGTGTGTCCATTGCTGATTCGTTTGCTTGTAGTCGTCTGTTCTTTAAACTCAAATCTGTTTCGTGTTTACAAATATACTGCGCCTTTACAGTGAATAATTGAAATATGAATAATGTCACATTCGTTTATTAGAACTGGTATTTAATGACAAGTAAGAATAATTTAGTATTTGTTGCACTGACTTCCATGTGTCACATGAGTGATTAAGTACTAATATTTATTTATTTGTTAGTTTAATAGGTCTGTTTTACAGTTAGTTACAGAACTGGGTTTATTAAATACGTGTGATATAAGAATAAATGAACAATTTTATTACGTAAGTGCTGGTTTTTTTCCTAAAAGACTCTCCGATCAAAGAACTGGCACTTTAACTTGGTAGCCCTAAATTATATTGTGTAAAATAAGGAATTATATCTTCCATAAGTAATCAAAACTAGAATTAAACTTTCTGTGAGTACACAATTGATAATTAAATTGCATGGAAATGAGGGCGTTATGAGGTATTGAGCAATATACTTATTGCCTCTATCGTCAGGGCGATAATGATGTTGAAGGCAGTAAGAATATCTTAAACGTCTGTCAGCACGATGCAGTACCCCACAAGACTCTAATCTTTATATTCGGCGCCGTAAGGACCTTAAATACAATTCCTGTCTCTAGGCTCACAAGTAAGTCATTATGCGCTCACTGTAATTAACTGTAGGGTGCTTGAAGAAATGTCATAAGAACCACATCATGCCACTGTGTATGGAACAGAAATACAAGTACAGGTAGCCCTCGTTTTATGCCGGGGATGTGTTCCTGGACGAACCGGCGTAATCGGAATCGGCGTAAATTGGAACGATTTTATAATGTAAATCAATGTGAAGTCAATGACATGCGTTCCCAGCCCCCAGACATTGACGATTAATATAATGGCATTACATTTAAAGCTCTGAAATAACGTAAATAAAATAAAGGGAATTTAAAAAAAATATATTTTATACGCTTACAATTGGCAATGGCGTGATGAGTGGCGTTAGTTCTCTGACGAAGTCCGTGGTCGAGGATCGTCATGTTTTTTAAAGAAGGCATGTAGTGTGGACTGCCTTGATTTATTCCGCAGAGATTAAATTAGTCCTTTGAAAGTTTAAAGCGCCAGGAATGAAGTTGCATAAGAGCAAACTCGCATATGCAAAAGTTTGCATTTCACAAACAGCTTTTATCGATTCATCGATCTCACTGGAGCAAATTCGCGTTAACGAAATTGCAGAGATAACTGTATTCACAATTTTTATTCAGAATCAGCTATGTAAGAATTACGATTTAGTATAAGAAGCGGTACGAGAAACATTGTAAAACGTTATAATTTTTTTTTTTTTTTTTTTCTTTCTAGTTTCAAAACCGGCGTTATTCTGGACCGGCGCAAGTCGAGGGCTACCTGTACGGAGCTTAATACAATATTTAAGTGTTTTATTTTAGAGTTGAAGCTATATTGGCTATTGTTGGACTGTTTTTCACATTTTGCCCTTGTCCCGTAAATTCAACGTAAGTATTCACAAAATTTTCCAAATCAAATTTATGTATGGCTCTCTGAATCTTTTTTATTTGTTTAAGACTCTATCTCTCATCGAATTAAAACGCTGCCCAGTGTACATATCACATTTGAATGATGATGATGACTGTCGGAGAGTCTCCGTTTTTTAGACAATGTAAAACATGTGTACTTGGTATAAACGTTTTTTGTTTGTGTCCACTACGTGGAACTTTTTTAAATAAATTATTTGAACCACATCGTCAACTAAGTGTTTACCACGCCCGATTTAAACGTGTCTGTGAAACCAGTGACTGCGGAAAATATTGGATTACTCTGAGGTATTTCTACGGTCAGCCTGTTTTGCTTTCAAGTTCAGTGATTATTGGATCGTTGTTTTCCATAATTTCGTGGCATAGCTGAGCAGAAGGTATGGATTTCTGGACTCGATTTACAATGCCTTTCATATAAAACACAGAGGTTTTACACTTGATAAACCACTATTATCGTTTGTCGGGACCTCAGTTCAATATATCCCTGAGTTTGGTTGTAACAAAAGGTGCTATTCCACGTTCGTTATCGAAAACTGTATTTTATCCCCCATATAGTAAACAGGGTGAATATGGCGTTTTCCTGAAGGGTTGGAATATGAGTAAACATTACTGTATATATCGATATAATAATATCGCAGCGGTTCTCAATGGAGCAGTGATCTGGAAGTGGAAGATAGACCACGTCTCTTGTCGTCTCACGTTTTCTTACCACGAATGTTATATTGATTTTTTTACACTTAGTGCAAATGTATTATAGCTATTAACTTATATGTGAGTAGGGACTGGGTCTTTACGAAGTACAACCTCATATATTACGGTAGATGGTCATAACTAAAAGTACTTGGAGTTTTTTATGCGGTGGCAGAATTTTTTTTTTGGGGGGGGGGTTAGAATTTATGCTTTTTAAGGCAGTGAATACTAAGACACTTTTCTGGGCTGTTACACCGTGTAGTATCAGCGGAATTTACTGCATCCTCCATCAGCGAATCTTCCTGATGATGGAGGCTGTAAGGACCTGTGAAACATCGGTAAATGTTTAGGAGACTACATAGCGCAAGAGTCCAGGAGACTGTAATTTTCTGTCGTTTTGTAGGTTTTTCTGCAAGATGAGTTTAACTGGGTTTTATATATATGAAATTACTGCAGGCTTCATAGAAAAATATTGCCAACACAGTGGAAAATTGCGAAGCTCGGTTACCAGTTCGTTGGCAAATAAAAACTAATTATATCAAACACGACTCTCTTGAAATTTGCATTACAATTGAAAGGCTAAATAACCCATTGTTCCGTATCTCGGTTGTAATGCGTACAGCCGATGTAATTTAAAGGAATACAAATCGAAATGCCAAAAATAAATGTGAAACGACGAAAAGTTAAAATTCCGTTTACTGTGTTCGTAATGCACGTAGTGGAATGTTGGCAATGTTTCGTACAGGTCCTTCAATTGAAATTTCCATTGAGATTTGGTCTCTTGCTTCAGTGAGGGATCGATGGAATAATAAAAATGTTAGTAGGAGATTTTGTTTAACGGGAAAATATACGAAAACATAATTAAATAATCAGAACACGTACAGGTTAAAAAAGAAAATCAGCTGGCAAGGAAATTCTACATTGTATACCAAAGTCCAATTATAAGCCTATTACAAGACTTAAAAGGTATTTATAATTCATGCTGTATTCTTAACGAGCTATCCCATTCCCTCGAGAATTTTTTTTTATAAAAATGACATCTGTTTAAAGTATGTACATGTTAGAATGTGAAGTTTTCACAGAGGTCAAACTATCGATTGTGGTTTTATGTGTTGTTGCTTCTTGTAGGTGGATACCAATGTTTTAGATTAACAATACAGGCCTAAGCTGTTTTGAATATCGATTTCCGGGCACCCCTATCCTTGTGGTCGTAGACTACGCGAGATCTTTCTACGCCAAGAAGATTAATCTTTGTCTAATGTCGATGAAGCATTGATTGGCGAGCGAGCTCGTATTAAATAATATTTAAGATTTCAGTCCGTACGTCAAAAAAGCTCAACACCTCATCTTTATAAATATGGATTCCTTTGTTAATACTGGTTAAAGAGATAATCTGAGTTTAAAGCGAGAATTATGCAAGAACCGTAAATACAAAATAAAGAGTTCGTGATTGTTAAATCAGGTGGGACATATAGTTACCACCGGGCTTTGAAGTTTTAATATAATAAGGTCTCTTGTGCACTATTGCCCGCTTCTGGGTTGAGCACCCGGAGATGGAACATGCTCAGCTTTCATGTTGAGGTAACAATTTGAATTAAATATAAACATTCCACTCGGTTGAAAATCGGTCACAGAAGAGTGTACTACGTGGTTAAAATTCTCCTGTTTTTCCTGTTTTGCTACTGTAATTGCAATAGATACAGTAATGTTGATTTAATTTCAAATTTATGAATCGAATAAAAACATTGATCTTTTACCGCAGGCCATGTACACGGTCATTTCATTGGTTAAACGTACTTCAAGATCCTTTCGGCAATTTAAATTCCGCACACGTGTATGAGGGTGAGTAATGGCGCTGACCCTGTAGTGACACTTGATAAACTGTTTAGTAGTTGGAATTCATTTTGGACGCTAAACTGTGTCTTGTTATAATTTTTGTACACGCCGTTTGTGGTAAATGTGCCTTCTCCGGATTGGTAACCGCGGAATCAATTTTGCCTATCAAAATACTGCCGGACCACGTCTTCTGCCATGTTAGTTCAGTTGATGTCGAGACTCCGTTGACAGATTTTGATTAAACCTTTTAAGTGTGTGTATTACTAGGCCTACGTATACATTTTATATACTTCAATTTAGTTGAAGGTTACTCTATGTACAATCTTAAATTAATCTTTATTAAGTATGTTTAGATACGTCTGTTGATCTCTTCGACAAATCGTACATTCGATATACGCCACTTTAATTGAACTAATATTGTTATGTATGAGTTTAATTCATTTTAAGGGTCTAAATTATTTTTAGTACTGGTTGGAAGATGCATTTCATAAAATTTAAATTCATCCATAAAATATGCATATTAGGTCTACATTTTTAATGTAATTCTATGTATTTATTAGCGTTCCGTTAACTGAAAAGTTGTCCTGTTTTGTGGTGGCGTTATTATTTCGTTATTACCCGCTTGTTTTGAACCTAGACGGTACACACACGCCATATCTAAGTAAACGCACCTTTCATTGGTACGCCTTAGATAACCTTTTCCCTTATGCCGCTATTATTTTCTTTAAGAAAGTTCTCCGAGTTTGGCATTAATACTAGATATATGGGTCTTTTATTTTGGGGCACTAATGACTCTCTCCTAATCATTCTTTGTGAGTTTGTGTGCTCATGCGAGTAATAAATAAATTTATCAGTTATGTAAACAAATAAATAAGCTCGCATAAACACATAAGAAAAATATATCGTTATATGCACGTGTTTTTTAATGAACGGTTATACAACAATAAACGTGTTTATCTTCTTCTTCTTCTACTATAAAAATTTGTGATTTGTCGTCGTCAAACAATTTGTAGCCAAACAATTACGTCATCAAACATTTAACATTTAGGCATAAGTGTTTTAACCCCGTCTCTTACCTAAGATTTTAAAACACAACCCCCCCCCCTCCCCGTTGGTCAATTGTTTTTTGTGACCCGTCTTCATTACACTTTTTTGCCGAGTGACCTTGATAGACGAAATGAGCTCCGAAAGGAGCGCTTTGCTCTAGTTGTTACAAAAATCATGAAAGATTTGCATTGTTTTCGATCAGACGTTACACTTTTTTATTTGTAACTTCAGCAACTTAACTGGCATCTCTAAGTGAAGGAAGATATACATCAAAATAATAAATTAACTAAGTATGTGTGGGGGAAGGGGGACCTTGATGTTGAAAAATTTAGTTCATTTCTGTACTCTAAAGTAAAAATGCTCCCAGATATTCAACAAATGAAGTTCGTTGAATCTTTTATACTCGTAGTATTGCCAGTGACATTTGTAATTTTGCACCAGATGTTCTTAATGGTTTGCCAATACATTCTCCCTACCCCCGCTTCACTCCTCGGACGTTGCTTTCTGAAAGGATAATCATGCAAATGGAACAAAGACTTGCACTGTACTTTCTTTAAGTTCTCTTCCACTTATTTGTTGTTGTTTTTTACCTATAAATAAGAAACTGTTGATTTCAAACGAACTTTGCACTGTTTTCCAAAAAAAAAGTTGTGTAATAATAAATAATTTATTGTTTTACTCCGTTCTAAACCAGTATATTTTCTTCCAAATATCCGTTTAAAGTTATTCGAATAACAAAATAATGTTTAATCGAACGCTTTCCATTAAATACCATCACGTTACTAATTCATGTCTTTCTTTTCCATTAACTTCGTAGAGATAATTCGTCGTTAAAAATAAATAAAACATAGATACTTCAGATATCTTGGAAAATAACATATTGAGTGTTATGACGTGTTTTACTGCGGGTATAAAAACGCACACTTGAGTAGATGCGCTGTGGTGTATGGGTAATATCGACTCCAGTCACCTCTACTATATGAGCTGTGCTCGATTGGCCGTTATAAAGTGTAAAGTGTTTGTGGAATAGCTGTAGGGTGTGAAGGAGGATTCAGCTTGTTTAAGGGTTGGACTGGCTTCCATGGTCTATCACAGTTCCATGTCTGTCCTACATTTGATGGAGGGGTGACACTTGAGAGGGGAGCGATTTTGTGGTATTTTGGTTTAATTACAACTAGATTAGTAGGTAGATAATGCAGATAATGTAATGACCCTTGTAATTTATTCGGGTAATTTAAATATCTTTGTATATATTTCAGTGATTTAGACGTGGAACCAAAGTTAATTACTGGAACTAGCGGTTTATTGAACTTACATACATCTGCATAGTTTACTTCCGAAGCGTGAAGGGATGTTTTGAGTGGGGTATCGGTAATTTGTAATAAAATGCCACGAAATTAATAGATCATCTTTGGGGAGAGAGCCTCATGTTGTTTTAATTTATTTCCCACACTGTGAACCTTTTGGAGTCCACATGTTACGGCTTTGTTAGTTTCTAAACTCATGGAGTCAGCTGTAGATAGTAGGATTATTAATTGTGAATTCATGCATTGAAGATGGTTGTAAATACTTGATAACATTCATGTTTTCGTGTGACATATTAACTGCTACACTAATTTTATTGGTTGTAAAGTAGGCCTGTGTATGAATCGTAAATGTTTCATGAAGTAATGATCTTGGCATGCTGTTTGCAGTACATTGATTCTGTTACAGTAGAATTTCTGAGGGTGTCCTACGTAACTCGGAACCCACATACGGTAATAAGTGGGACATGTATACTACTACATGGAGATGATTCTTTCTTGAGAAGCTAATAGTCGCTCAACTAGTTATGAGAATCTACGTCTTTTATGGAACCAGAAGGTTCGCTATCGTATTCACATGAGGCGCACCCCATTATGTCCTACTTATTTAGAATCAGTTTTAATATTTTCCTTTCATCTACGCCTAGATATGTCAGGTGTATTCCCATTGTCTTTGATCGAAACTTTTCATCATGAGTGATAATCTTATGTGACGTCACTTAACTGATGGAAATTAAAAAGAATAGTTGAATAATGTAAGACACTAATAATAAATTATTACGCTTTCTAGTAAACGTTCTGTCACACTGCAGTATGTTTCAGTTGCATAGACTGAGGAAAATACCGCTCATGAAAATGTGACTGATCAGTACAATGTTATTGGTCAATGGTTTACATACAGGGTGACGCTTTTGAACTGCAAAAGTTGTATAGCAGCGACTTGTGGGATGAATGGTGAATTGAAGAGGATGTTTAATTGAGCAATCGTGGCCGGTTTTAATCAAATATCCCCGAAAATTGTTTGGTAGAAATGAGAAAACTCACGAAATAACTGTAAATAGCCGGTCTTCTGGTCGAATATCAAACCCAGTACCACCAGACTGCGAAGCATAACAATGAACTACTGAAGATTTCTGTCTTCTGGGTTGTTGCGCTGTGTAGTCTGGTCGATGTTAACCAACGTTTCAGAGGTCATAATGCCTCCGTCATCAGGGCGATGAATATGCCAATAGGGTGTGAGAAGTTGGATTTTATAGGCAGGGAAGTGAAAGGTGTAGCCTGCCCCGAGCCAATGGG
>NW_019059726.1:1070964-1085860 GCF_000696155.1 Zootermopsis nevadensis
CGGCCCTCATTCAAATCCTTATGGCCTTGCGCCAGTTCGCCAAGGAAGTCTGCTGTGAAGTAGGAGCTGTAGAAGGGGCTTTTCGTACAGCGCATGCGCACTTCGCCTTTTCGTATTGCAAACGCATTATACACCAGCTGTCTCCATTAGTGCAGTGCATTGTGTGTATGAATGGTAGACGTGTGTTTTGTGAAAGTTAGAGTAGCCGTTCACGCCCACCACACTCACAGCAGAAAGCATCTATCAACCTGTCTTGACGATATTCCTTTATCATTTGGTGCTGTACCATATAGTCTGTTTAGTTTAGTTTTCTTTTAAATGTTATGGAATTTTAACATATCTGTTTTCTTTTATCACTAATAGGACATCACTGCCTAAAATGGATTGCATTTCTTTACTAAACTATTACAAGCAAGATTGAAACGATATTTAAAACTGATGTAACCCTTCAGTTTAGATAAACATTATACATAGATCCCCAGATTAGTCACCGTTTATAGCATGTTACAGTTACTCATATTGACTACTGTTTTGTTTGAGCCATTTGAACTTCTATTGATTACATTTATTGGTTAATTCCTAAACCACAGTGTGGTTTAAATTTATCATATCCGAAAAACTAATGTCTGATGTGAAGGGCTAACCAAAAACGTTTCCAACAGTTACATTCCGCTTTTTGTCTCTTGTACCCATCAAAATCCTATTTTATAATGGGCAGGGAACATCTGATACAATAAATTTTGATATTTTATACGTAATTTCCACGGTTTATGAACTGTTAGCTTAAAGCGAAAAGCTATTCTTATGATTCATGAGACATTCGTGTTATTATTTGTTTCATGACAAAATAACGTTGATGAAATTAGCATGTTTTAAGGTCTAATAGTTACGATTAACGTGTAACAACTATGAAAACGCAAATATCTCTACCCAGGACGAGATTCTGTTTATTTATATGGCTCTAACAGAGGGAATTTGTCCAGTTAAGGAGCTTTACACAGTGTAATACAAAACATGGATGATTTACGATTGCAAACAAAAAAATAAACAAACATTACACAATTACAAAAGATAAATAATTGATCATTAGTTATCCAACTTTTATCCAAGAAGACAGTGTCGGAAATACACCTAAAAATGTATTTTATTTTAGGTTGACCGGATTTGCATATGTAGTAATTTTACTTTCAAGATTCTGTCGTCAGAGCCTCGTTTATAGAAGTGATGCATGGTTATTATCAAGAACATTGTCCAACAGAGCTTTAGTAGATCATCTGGATCGGCCACTTGATACTATGATGCTCTTGCGCTAAATTGATATGTTCAGTTGAGAGTTGATCATATTCAGTATGTAGGTCTGCGATTATCAGAGTGAATAACGTATTAAGACATTAATTTAAGTTTGGTTTCACTTTTACTCATTTATTCACCTGTTGTGGTTTCTAACGTGTTCAGTAAAAATAAAGGCTTCTTATAACATTTAGTTTTTTCTGAGTATTAAGCATCGCGAAGAATGTTTGGGTGTTTTTATATAACGATTGGCGGGGGTTTATAATTGCTGCTTATTCGCGTTATCGCAGTCTGCATTTCTGTATTCTGCATTCGAATTTTGACGCTAGTTGAAACGACGCCTGGGGACACTGTCGAAAACTCAAACATCAGAGCAAGAAGAAGAAGAAGAAGAAGAAGATGCTAGTCACCCTCTTTCTTTCCTGCGTTGACGTCACAGGTTCATAACTAATTGAAAATTTCTGCCCTATTCTCTTGCAAGTTTTTCTTCCTTTACGCATTTCTTCTTTTTAAGCTGCCCGCCGATCGATAGATCGATGAGAACCTTGCTGGTTTAATGGCAGTTCATTACAGTGTTGTGGCCCCCGGGTGCCAACTTCTCAGTATGGACATACCTGCAGGGTTTGATCGAAGTTTACTTTTGCCATTTAATTTGCGACTTCTTGGTATTGGAAACAAACGCTGAGATTGGTTGCAATGGATAAACAGTGCACTCGCCCGCCTTATACTGCTACAACACGCACAACTGGTCTCCAAACCACATGTTAACGACACAATTTAAAATTGTTACGTCAACAGACCTATAGGCTATGTTCTGCATTAAAACAGAGGAAATTAAGTCGAAATGTTCTTTAATTTATTTTAGATGAGGTCATGATAGTATTCTTGTGCATATCTTTTCCCAGTTTTATTTAAGTTGGTGATAAGTTTAACGTCATCTTCTGTCAGTTATTACTGCATTTTAGTACAATAAACTTTAGTATCTTATTTTCTAGTTCCTATCAGTTGTAACACGAAGTAATGAATGCTCATTTAAATGTTTTTAGGTATGAATTTCTGTCCTCATGGTCAAACGTAGGTATGAGTTCAAATCCATTTCGAGTCACTGTTGTTTCTCGACGTTTTTTTTCTTCTTTCGTTTTATAATGTGAGGCGCCTTGCTTCTACCAAGGAAATTATTGGGATGTCCCAAGGAATATTAAACAAAACTAATTCTGAGTCTGAACAGAACACGAATAGATGAGATCTTTAAAACAACAAAGTCTGCAACTGGCGTTGAGGGATGTTATATTTCTGCAGATATATGACCACTTCTTTTTGTGTTCAAGTTGTATCCATTCTTCAGTGTGTTTGCATAAACCATCGCCTCGCAGCAAAATAGGATAACAAACATTTCTGCCCGTGAGCCTAACTAATGAACATATCAGAAAACAATAAAAAAGAACCCGTCGGTTCGATTGTTGTGTTTGCAGAAAGGAATTTCTCATTTCTCAGATTGTTTGTGTCTGAAAGAGAAGGATGAAGATCTTTAAACATAGGAATCAATACAACAGGGACTTCACCCGCAGTCCAGTGCCACTGGGACCAGCCAGCAAAATGATTAGAAATAATAATCAAAATATAGAGAAGAAAAAATTGAATGAAATAACATGTACGCGAGAACCTAAAATATATCGGGTGAAGTTAGTTTTAAAAGGGTGGGAGGGGGTTAAAGGACTAAAAAAGGGGGAAGAAAATGTCTTACGGATCCTCGCAAAGAGGTCGAACAAATACAAAAAAAACGAAACTGCTCTAGCTTACGTCTAGATGTGACACTGGATAGTACTTTTTGCTTTCTTTGTCTAGTTTACCCTACGCTATGCTCAGCACACGTTTTCTTGTTGCCTCCCCTCACCCTCCATTTTCACCCCCTTAACAGACTGATGTAGTGATTTAAAAGTGTCTCACCCCGAACTCTATTTTAACTTCCGTTTTTTTTAACTCTCGGGCGACGTAATATAAAAGAACAGAAGACAGGCATTCAAAAAGGAGATTCTCTGTGCCTGTGTGAATTTTCATCACAATTGAGTGAAATCATTCATGCATGTGTATAAGAGGATGTTTAAGTTCTAGGTAATTCTTCAGAGCTAATATGCTGTGTATTTCTTTTCATGCCACCCTCTACCCTTAATAAAATACGAAAGAAACTGCGTTTGGAGGGCAGAAATGAATGCCGGTCTTAAAAACGTTTCTCACTGCACCTACGACAGAGTGATTAGAACGAATGCTGAGTACGTTACTTTATTCAGCATATCTTTGTCATTAAGTAGGTTTATTAGGCCGTCACGGTCAAGTGGTTGACAATATAATTTCGTATTTGGGATGTCCCCGGTTCATATCTCGGCCCGGACACATGCTGTCCTTAACTGAAGGTTTTATTGGATTCTCAAGGATCTATCAAAATATACGGAGAGTACCTTAAAATTTTACGCCATCACTTAATTCCACGTTCTTTCCAATTCATTACTTGCTTATCACGTTATTATTCAACACTTTGAATTGTGAGTTGCTCTCAGCTTTGTTAAATATGCCACAAAATATGTTAGATATTGTTCATTTTCTGAAGAATATATGATATACACGACGTTTCGTAAGTTTTCTCTATATTTAAGACGTTATGTTTATAAAATATTTCTTAGACTATGTACAGTGTTCGTCATAATATTGATATAATGAATCAACTAATGATACAAACCGGTGAGAATCGTATCATATTTTAACGTAATCTGAGCTGTTTTTCTTATGATGCGGACAACCAATATGTAATGATAGTTTAAGAGACTGTCTGTTAAAGTTTCCGTGGTTTTATAAGATTCTGCAGGCGAATGTCGGAATAGTGCATTGGAACAGGCTACGACCACTTCCTATCACACGTCCCAAACCTCGTATGTAATTCACCATCCTAATACATTCCATGTCATACTACAGTAGTACAACGCAGTTAAATAACGGAAAATGAACAAATAACAAATTAAAAAAGATGAATTAACTTTGGTGGCGAATGAAGAATTGTGAGCGGTGCAATAATTTGACTGGTGTAATTTAAATTATTAAAAAAATATATGCACGACTTTCTTTGGGATATAAAATGTCGCATTCACAGCGACAGGGTCTCGAACTCAAGTCCCTTTTGGGTGTTAGTGGTGTAACGTCCACGTGAACATATCCACGAAGCAGGTTATGAAGCCTGATATGGCAGCGTCAGCAATTTGTTTCAGGCAGTCACTGTTGCACTGGATTCTTCTATAGTGATCAATCGTGCAAGTATGGAAACTGTCTTCAAAGCGTTGAATTCTAACGGACATCATTGCTTTCAGTCGCCGTGAAACCTTAATACCCTATCCACTCGTAGTTATCTATAAGACAAAATGTTCATTGAACAGGAACTGGGAAACTGCTAAGTATGTACTTTACTCATTTGTGATATCGAACTTTTAGGGACTCTCAGTTACATTCAGGTCAGTGAGTGTGGAAATATTTCAGATCAACATGGGTTTTCGTTACGAGAAGTCGTTAATGAGATACTATTCTCTGATTACAACTAATTGTTACAGGTATAATTAATATTAAGGTAATTCGTATTGGCACAAATTTATAAATTTATCATGATTGTGTGTATCTTGAAAGACTAAATAATTGTATTTGTGCAAGCAGCTTTCGGCTTTTTATTTATTTCTGTTTTCAGAAGCCGGCCGCAGTAGCCACGCGGTCTGAGGCATGGACCTCGTGCGCCTGACTGCTGCGACCGTGGGTTCGAGTCCCACTCAAGGCATGGATGTTTATCCGCGTCTTTCTGTGTTTGTGTAGGTAGAGGCCTTGCGTCGGGCTGATCACTCATCCAAGGAGTCCTACCATTGTCCAAACAGATCAATTAAGTGAATAAATAAACCTCGACACCTACTGATAAAAGAGGATGAGAGACAGAAGAAGTGTTTCCAGAAGCAAGTTATTAACACACGTGTTTTTTTTTTTTGTGTGGCTTGAACTGAGACTAAGACTAAGAACAGAAACTGGGTTAAGAGGTGCTCTTCGAAAGAGAACCTTTTGGGATTTAGATGGGGCTACTAGGTCTCAGTCATCACGAGAAATCTTCGGTATACGCCTACTGGTACTGCATTGGGTCTACTTGCAAGGAACAATTTATGGGGATGATTTTTCGGTGATTGCAAATTAGGTGTTCTTGAAACTGAAATAAGGACAAGGAAGAATAAACAAGGGATATGGGGCGGAAGAGAAAGGGAAATATCCGAAACGTGTTTTTTGAATATCTTTTTCTAAGTCTTCTGTCTTTACTTTGATTTATTCGTCCGCTTTCATGTGCTTACCACTAATTCACTTCTTCACCACTGGTATTGACTGCGTATTTCAATATTTTGTGATAATTTCATCCGGTGTACCTATCACAAGAGGCGATAGACTAATTAATACACGCGCATGGACAGAATGACACAAATATAGTCCACTTCTTTGACCATATTTCATACGGGAAATTAAGGTAAATGTAAAGTCATCTCTGATGTTTAACGAAGCACCAAGCCATGCAGATGTATTGGGGGAGTGTAGGTATAGCTCTGCTCATTAATAACCGCGGCAATGGTCAGCCTCACGACCTGGCCGCCTTACCCCAAATAAATAACCCTGGTTATGCATTGGAAGGATGGATTGGTGGGCCCCAGAGCCGATCTACAAGTTGTGACGAATGACAAATCTTGATATAACCACGAGTTATATTGCGTTAAAGCCCGGAGAGCTATTAGGCTTAATTTATAAAATTTATAAAATATTCGTAAAGGGAAGTTTATTCTTTTTAAAAATTTAGCCGCGAAATTATCTTTTATTATTGTTAATTTTCGGAAATGAAGTAAATTGACAGTCATAAAAATGGTATAAATCGGTAAGCAAGTTTGTCGAAGTTCTATCACGTTTTCTGCATGTATATCCCAGTATTATGACACCACAATAGAGTAAATGGCAAGCATTTCTTCGGCGTAGAATAATTGGAGTTTGGCAGAAAATCGTAACAAAATGAATGATCTTATGTCATTAAATCCTGATTATTAAACTCTTTTATCACAAGGTAGTTTTTTTAAATTAGGATAATACAGAACGAACGATGAGTTTTTCTCTAAAAGAGTATTGTAAATCTTTGCAAATTTTAATACAACAACGGATCTGTTAGTAATAATTAAACTAGGCGCTGAGTTTAGCCGCTGTGTTGTCGAGCAACATCCAAATCGGCTTAAAGTGACCTTAAAAATTCATTAAATAAGACAGTTCTGTATTAAATGTAATTACGTTAAAATAAAATTAATATAACGTGGAGATTATGTAATGACAGCTGCTTAAATGTCTCACGCAAGATGTATCTTTATGAATTTTTCAGTATCAGAATTTGTGTTCTTTCGAGATAGGACATCCATGAATTCACTTGCGATTATGATTTAGTAGCAGGGAAATAAAACTGCCTACTACTCGCAATATATTAAGCCCCTATCCAACTTATGAATAAGGGTGTGCACATGACGTGAAACCACTCTTAATGTTTACGGCTGGCAGACTTCAGACTTGGTTGCCAGTCCGATTAATGTGTCTGCGGTCGCACGTGTAAAATCCATAACTTTTGTTGTGCGGTGTATGAAGATGATTGTTGTAGGCAGATTGTTCGATACTTAGTACGTCACGGACTTGCTGAGGGGCTTAGCAGGCAGTGAAGAATTCTCTCTAGGTGAGCAGTCGAGGGATGTTTATTTTAAAGATACCACGTAATTTGTCTCTGAGACCGAAATAAATTACGAAGCACTTAATGGAGGAAAGGGAGAAGAAGAAAATACAGACGAATTACGGTTTGTTCACTTAAATTTTTAACTTCTTTCGTTTAGTCAAGAAATTAAATATTGTTAAGATTTGTGTTGTGTGTGTAGTTCAGCAGTAATGGAAACAAAATTAGGCAGCGAAAATCATCTCTGAGACCTTTCGAAGTATTCTCATATTATAATAATAATAATATCTATTTCGTCTTATGTTGACTTTGTAATTGGTCCGTCCACCTTTTAAGTGAACACGTTAAAATATAAAAAAGTAATCTTACTACATTTGTGTTGTGTCACGTATTAGAACTATTCAGATACACTTTTAATTCAGAGACAATGAACCATTTAATAGCTGTATTATCCGCTAGATTGCATACCAGCCCACGTCAAACTTTCAATATTTAAAATGCAAGGTAACTAACGCCGTAACTGCATAGTTAGTAAGCACTCTTTATTTCGTATTCTGGAGGTCTTGGGCTCAAATCTCGGCCCGGATACTTGCTATCCTGGGGTTTTGTGGTTTTACTCAGTTTCCCCAGGCAAATTCCGGGATGTTAACTTGAATCTATGCTATCACCGCTTCATCCCACACCTTTATAGCTCACTAATCGTACATTATTTGACGCTGTAGTATGAATTCCTGAATAAATAAATACTGTAAATAAGTGACAAAATGCAATGAAAAACGCGACCACCGTATTAAATTATTAAATGATTAAAGGGATAAATAATGTCAAGAATAGGATGATTTTTTCAGTTGTGTGTTTAATAATGAAAATACGATGTAGTGTTCTAGAGAAACTGTAGCATGATGGAATCTTGGAAGCTATGCATGCAGACGTGTTATTAACAAACAGTCTTGTTAATTCCTAGTTTCGTCACTTAATGTCCGTTGAAGGATGCTGACTCGGTTCGTGCCTATACAAAGTAGCTTTGCTCGTCTCCGTCAGGAAATTGGCTGAGAGTGGTCGGCCTTATCGACTGCTGCTCGTATTTAGTCACACACGCACGCCACATTTTGCTCTGGGCGGCAAAAGATCTTCGCAGCCTTAAAAATCGACTGATGTGGTTTCGAGAGTCAGTGCGAACACTGAATAGAGCTACTGACGTTTTGCTCGTTTTTGGATAGCCGTATCGGGTTTCGATCCACAGATTTTCTAAACACGTTTCTCTCCCTCGCTTTCCCTTTGGGATACAAACCACTCACTTTGAAATGACCGTTTGTGTGTGCGTTTTAGTCCTGTGATACTTCGTCACATTTAGAGGAAGTCTGTTCCATAACTTCCTCGTTTATTTTTGTTACTGAAGGCATTTTTATCCAACTGGCGGCACGCGGGACACATCACGACCACTTATAAAACAGGCCCGCGAAATTATTTCTTAACTTGTTACTAGTTACCACAATCTCCTTTAATTATTTTTGTTCTGAATTATTATTCTTAACTTCGTCTGTTGATTCACGTCTAACTGCCGCGCATTCTATTGAATTTTACACCCTTTCGTAAAATACAAGTTTTACGGGTAAGTACAGAGTAATATACACGCTGTTGCAGAAATGCATTTAAAATAACATGAAACTCTACAGTAATTTCCTCACATGTCAGAAAAGTGTGTTTTTTTTAGCATAAGCTATATCCTCTTATGGTGATTTGTCATTTCGGAATAAATATTGTTCAGTAGAACGAAATTTGGTTATTAGTTTTCTGAAGTAGTTCCAGGAGGGGTATCTTGGCCCTTGGGTTTAACGGGATATTTATTCTTGTTCCGAGAGAAGAGGAAAGTTGTACCACCCTGTCTTTTCTTAAAATTTCTGGTAACTACAATAAAAATTAAGTAATTTTAAGCAATTTGAAATATATTATCTGTTTTTTAATTTTGCATATGTTCATTCAAGATCAGGCTAGAAACTTCCGATATGCCTAGCATTCTTCACCTTCGTTCCTTTAAGATTCAATCTCTTTCAATTTTTGTGACTTTTCGTTACTTTAAATGAGATCGTCTCAGGCAGTCATCAATGTACGTATTGACTGAAAATTTTAAATTCTTCTCTCACGTCTGTCATAGTTTATTGCATGTATTTTCTTCTAATGAACATGCCGCAAACATATAATGCTGTTGTTTTCAATGTTATCTGTTTACCCCTTACCCCTTAAGAAGGTTGTCTGTGCCTTAGCACTATTCCGGAAAAGCGTACTATGTCGGTGGAGAAGGCATGGTTAGCTGGGTGCTTTTTGCTCAGTTGAAATAGGAGTCTGGTAGGACCTCAGATTCGGTCTGGATGTGATGGTGCGCGGAATTGAACTTCGACCTTGCAGTCCGTCTGACGCAGGTTAGGGCCTGTCTGAAGCAGTGACCGACCTTCAAGCCTTTATCTGATTTTCCTGTTCTGATTAAGTATTTTACGTGAATTTTGGTTCCGACTTTGGCAGTGCCTTGAAGCTAATGACTGGGTATATCCAGTGTGACAAAGGATTGCCGTTGGCGAACTTCAAATACTCTGCAATATTGACTGGTGACGTAAGCTGTACAGCTCCAGAGAACTCCTAACGCATCTTATCCCTTTCCTACTCTCTTCCCCTCTAGAGCCATCTTACGGTGTAAATATTAACGACCGCCCTTCAACGAAATCGGTAGTCACTGGTCAGGCGGGATATAGTCAGAAATTTACTTCTACACTAAATCTGTGAACTTTTAAACGTATAAATATTAAAAAAACAGTGTTAACTATTCGTATCTACTGATTTAACAATCAGTAAAACTTGAGTTTTTAATTATGGGTTTCGTACGATCCTAACTGTGAAGAGGGTTTATTTCCTTAAACAGCATTTATCAGTTGAACTTTGTATTTAAGAAGTGTTTTCTTTGAAGCAAAGATTGAATTATTATATATTATTTATATGAGCTTTGCTTTCAAAGGGTTAATCTCACAGCTTTGTTCTTTTATAAGTACACTTTGTGTTGCGAAATTATAGGCATTGCAGCTTCTCTCTTTCGGAGATAATTACTATCAAGGACCTCTTGAACGTTAGTAAACTTCTACTAGACTACTCTGTGCTACAACCCAGAAGAACGTCTTTAATAAACCAAGAACCAGTCGCAGCAAATAATATCAGTGATAATTAACACTCAAACTGCGTCGCGAGAGAAATCTCGTTTCTCGGTACCTCTTAGCTTCAGAGCTTCATATTCTGAGAATTACGATAAAACAAAACATCCTGAGATACCTACAACTCAAGTCTTCCTCTTAGTTTCCCATTCACGTGATTTGTTTCACGTAGTCATCTTTTCTAACAGTTCAAATCCATTTGCAGCCCGCACTTGTAACAGTGCGTCGTAAGGCTAGACGAACTCCAGAGGAAGATTTGTATGTCCGTGGAACCGGCGCTTTGTTAACGATCCTCCCGTTATTATAGCGTCCTGAGTCCGCTGGTTCGAGAGGAGTTTTTGTTTGGTCGGGTAATCGATCCAGCCTCTGTCTGCATGTAACCGACACAACGGTCCCCGGGAATGCTCAGAAAAAACCATCAGTACCGTCCAACTCTCCTGCCCATCCAACCTCTGGTTTTCTGCCTCTGTTCTTCGTTATTCTTTTTTTACAGCAGAGGTGGGCATCTTGTTAATTCATGTAAGCAAGAAATGTAAATGAGAAAATGAGATTACGCAGAATTCGTGATTTATTAACAAAGCCTTTCGGGTGACTCGAGAATAATAGGTGGAATTTTTCGGGGATGATCCCGCTGTACATAAGAAATATTTTACCATTTTGAACACTAGAGATTATTGTTTTCACTGATTTACAGTCTCTGTGTCAACTTTCTAGGCGTTAGTAATAAAAATTTGTCTAATTATTTTTAAACATTTTGACCGTAACAACTAACAAATTCTGATACTTACAATGGATGCGAGAGACAAATTTTAAACCGTATTTACATGCAAACAAGAAGGGGACAAACTTCTTCAACCCTAACAAAAATTCCGCCCTCTAACAATCCCACCCCCTACGAACTTCACCACCCTTACTCATCTCCAATTGCGGGCAGACTATAGTACACCGGAGGTCCACAGAGCATTAGAATTACAAAGAACCACCGCACGCATTTAAATTACAAGGCAAAATTGTATTCAAAGGACTTTGCTATAACCAGTCATGTCCCTGTAGGCTTCCAGTGTTAGCAAGCCGACAAGAGACTCTCTGAAACTACCCTTCAGCGACGTAAATTAAGCTCGTCAGATTTCGGGAATTCTCCACAACCTGTGGACGCGGTTAAGGCGAGCAGAGATGGGAAAAGCTGGGTCGAGGTATGTAATGTAATTACACCAGAACACCCAAACCCACGACACAACACAGTGCAAAAAAACACTTCTAAAAATCTTGACTATTTTGTATCTCGTTGTAAATCTGGTCCTTTCGCTTAGTAAGAGAATGAATAAATTTGAACGCTATGGTAATTCTGCCATCAAAATTGTATTCTCTTTATGAGAATAACGCCAGGCAGGTTACCTTGACATTTGACTTTAATTTCAAATTCACAGAATCAAATGTCATTTGAGACAAGCACGATTTACCATTTAAAGCCCAGTGCGAACTCTATGCACCGCTTGTTTTAACAATTAACCCTGGATTTTGTATTTATGAGTTTCATTATGATCCTCGGTGTAAGTAAGGGTTATTTCCTTGAACAACAATCAGTTGGGCTTTATAATTGTGACGTGTTGTGTTTTCTCCGCGGTACGGAACGAATTCTTGAGTATTATTTAGACGAGCTTCGGCGTCAGAGGTTTAAAGGTGTCTTGAGTTGTACTTAGTAGGCTGCCATGGAAGAGTTTTTTTAAAGCGGGCTACCTTTTCCGCATGCCAAAATCTCGTTAATTTTCGCATCCGCAGAAAGCACTTTACAATCAGAAAAAATACAGCAGACGTGATTATAGTGTGCTTAGCTTTTCTGTGAGAATTTTTTGTTAAAATTTTAATAGTTGTATAAAGAGTATATCCTTTGTTCTTTGTAAACGGACAGCTTAGCAACATTAAGGCAGACGTGTAGTTCGTAAGAATGCTACATGTTGTCTGCTCAAATTATGTTCCTTCTACGCACGTACGTTTAGAGGCCTACATGTTTTTTTCAGCTCCCAGTCTGAACGTGTGGTATTTGAGATTGTGTCAGGATGATCAGGCATTTCTCGACACCTCTGTATTCTTTATGATTTGCGGTGTTAAGTCCTCTATTAAATTAGCACAAAACGATGGGCTACATTTTATTAGTTTCACATTTTTACAAATGGTAATATGATAATTATTCAGTCATACTTTACTAACTACATGGCTTAGAGAACCCGAAGGTTCATCACCGAATTAACCAAAGCCCTCCACTGTTCCCTGTCCTGGGCCAACAAAATCCATTCTCCTTCAACTCCTATCTCCCATAGATCCTGCCTAACATTATCCTCCCATCCAAGTCTAGGTCTCCCCAGCGGTCTCTTCTCCTCAGGCTTCCCAACCAATACCCGGTGCACACCTCTTGTCCCATCCATGCGCGCTACATTCCCTGCCCATCTCATCTCGACTTAATCACTCTGACAATGCTTGGGGAGCAGTACAGATTTTTAAGCTCATCATTATGCAGTTTTCTCCATGCCCCATCGTCTTCTCTCCTAGGCCCAAATATCCTCCTCAACACCAAATTCTCAAGCACCTGTAATCTGTGTTCCTCCCTCTGAGTGAGAGGCCATGTTTTGCACCCATAGAAGACAACAGGCAAAGTTATTGTTTGCATAATTTAATCTTCAGGTTCTTTGAAATCAGACAAAATATTTTGAACCGAGAAGTAGCAAGCATTTCCAGAATTTAGTCTCCTCCTAACTTCCTCGTGAATATTATTTTGATTTGTTATTGTTGTTTCCAAATATTTGAACTTCGTCACACTTTGAAAGGATTTATTAACCACCCCGTAACTTTACTACATTATTATTTTACTAGTTCATTGTCACAGCTGCATTTCATATTTCTAGAACTGTCCTCATTGGTTTGCACTGGCATACGATTCACATGCCAGTCCGACTTGTAACATTTTCTTAGTTATGTGTTACGACTTACCTAATATCGTACAAGAGTTCAAGAAATTTACATATAAATTACTCTATTCTACATTGTGATACCTGGCTGAAAACATAATAAGGAATGATGGTATCATGATTTGTGAACACGACTTCTCGCCAGTGTGTTGATTATATTGTTCCACTATGCTCTTCTGCATCGTGTATAGAATATAAGGAATATAAATTACTAAATTATGTTTTCACATTCATTGTAACGTTTTGAAAACATTTTGTTTAAAACCGTCATAAAATAAAATGGAAATGTTGACTTATTATTTCTTACTTTCAGCTGCTGATATAGGCCTAAAATACTGAATGTCATATTATTGATGGGTCATTGTATAAGAAGGACTGATGTCATGATACACGATTACTGACGTATATATTTTTGGTCACTTATCTTATGGAGCATGTTACGAAAAACAGAGTACGAAGATGACTGTCTTCTAGGTTGTTGCGCCGTGTAGTCTGGTAGAAGTTTACCGACGTCGGTAAACTTTTACATGAGACAACAAACCCAGAAGACAACCGTATTTATACTCGCCGACATGGCCACAAACCTCACAATAGAGAGTTAATTTGTCTTTTAGTCATCTTGATTTTGTGATGTTCTTGTCATGTGTCCTGTAAGTCGCTTCTGTTCCATCAAGCTTTCCAAAGGAATGATTTGACGCGTGCGCAATGAGGTACATAACTGGGTGTTCAAAGACAGTGGGACGGTTTGCTGAAGATGAACCATATTTACTTATATAAGCTGTCATTTTCAAACATTACTGTGAATAAAAGTGTTTTAACAATTTTTAGAAGTCGGAGGTGATTTAGAATTTACTGTACATACCCGCCATGAATTAGTCACGTGACGTTTGTGTTGTTCTTGCAGGTGTACATGGACTTTCTAATCAACCTGTACTAAATACAATATACTATGGATTATAAAATACATATTACGTATTCTTAAAATATAAAAACGGAAATATTAAGTGATCGGAGTTAAATTAGTTGAAGTCATCATTAAGAAGTGTTTTAACATCAGATTAGCCTACTTTTGTCACTTTTTGTTAATGAGAAATCTGAATTTATATACCAGGTGATTCAAAAAGGACTTTACAACTTTGAAAGTGTATAGAAATTTAATCAGAAAGCTTACAGAATCGGTTGAGGTTTCATTTTGTAGCAAAACAAATGAAGTTTGACTCACGTTGTGCTGTAGTACCGAATTCCGTCACCGCCAGCGCAAGCGGCAGTGCATTTGAAAATGGCTACTTTCACAGGTGCGGAGCGCGCTCGCTGTGTGCTGTGGTTTGAAGAAACAAAATCTGCGACAATGGTTCAACGAAATTTTCGCACCCAGTATGGCAAGGATCCTCCCAGTAGACCTACAATTTACTCTTGGCACAAGAATTTTGTTGAGACTGGTTCTGTTCGCCATGAAAAATCTCCAGGTCGCCCGCGTGTTTCTAGTGCTGTTGTGGAATACGTTCGTGACAGCCCAAAGGTGAATGTGTTTTGTGCCCTTAGCAAAGTTAAAGTGTACAGCCCGTTCTTTTTCCATGAGAGAACCATCAACGGTATCGTGTATCTGGATATGCTCGAAAATTTTCTCATACCACAGTTAGACGAAGATGACCAAAAAGGACGCATTCACTTCCAGCAAGACGGCGCAC
>NW_019059726.1:1086098-1110870 GCF_000696155.1 Zootermopsis nevadensis
GAGAAGACATCATTGCTTTCAGTCGCCGTGAAACCTTAATACCCTATCCACTCGTAGTTATCTATAAGACAAAATGTTCATTGAACAGGAACTGGGAAACTGCTAAGTATGTACTTTACTCATTTGTGATATCGAACTTTTAGGGACTCTCAGTTACATTCAGGTCAGTGAGTGTGGAAATATTTCAGATCAACATGGGTTTTCGTTACGAGAAGTCGTTAATGAGATACTATTCTCTGATTACAACTAATTGTTACAGGTATAATTAATATTAAGGTAATTCGTATTGGCACAAATTTATAAATTTATCATGATTGTGTGTATCTTGAAAGACTAAATAATTGTATTTGTGCAAGCAGCTTTCGGCTTTTTATTTATTTCTGTTTTCAGAAGCCGGCCGCAGTAGCCACGCGGTCTGAGGCATGGACCTCGTGCGCCTGACTGCTGCGACCGTGGGTTCGAGTCCCACTCAAGGCATGGATGTTTATCCGCGTCTTTCTGTGTTTGTGTAGGTAGAGGCCTTGCGTCGGGCTGATCACTCATCCAAGGAGTCCTACCATTGTCCAAACAGATCAATTAAGTGAATAAATAAACCTCGACACCTACTGATAAAAGAGGATGAGAGACAGAAGAAGTGTTTCCAGAAGCAAGTTATTAACACACGTGTTTTTTTTTTTGTGTGGCTTGAACTGAGACTAAGACTAAGAACAGAAACTGGGTTAAGAGGTGCTCTTCGAAAGAGAACCTTTTGGGATTTAGATGGGGCTACTAGGTCTCAGTCATCACGAGAAATCTTCGGTATACGCCTACTGGTACTGCATTGGGTCTACTTGCAAGGAACAATTTATGGGGATGATTTTTCGGTGATTGCAAATTAGGTGTTCTTGAAACTGAAATAAGGACAAGGAAGAATAAACAAGGGATATGGGGCGGAAGAGAAAGGGAAATATCCGAAACGTGTTTTTTGAATATCTTTTTCTAAGTCTTCTGTCTTTACTTTGATTTATTCGTCCGCTTTCATGTGCTTACCACTAATTCACTTCTTCACCACTGGTATTGACTGCGTATTTCAATATTTTGTGATAATTTCATCCGGTGTACCTATCACAAGAGGCGATAGACTAATTAATACACGCGCATGGACAGAATGACACAAATATAGTCCACTTCTTTGACCATATTTCATACGGGAAATTAAGGTAAATGTAAAGTCATCTCTGATGTTTAACGAAGCACCAAGCCATGCAGATGTATTGGGGGAGTGTAGGTATAGCTCTGCTCATTAATAACCGCGGCAATGGTCAGCCTCACGACCTGGCCGCCTTACCCCAAATAAATAACCCTGGTTATGCATTGGAAGGATGGATTGGTGGGCCCCAGAGCCGATCTACAAGTTGTGACGAATGACAAATCTTGATATAACCACGAGTTATATTGCGTTAAAGCCCGGAGAGCTATTAGGCTTAATTTATAAAATTTATAAAATATTCGTAAAGGGAAGTTTATTCTTTTTAAAAATTTAGCCGCGAAATTATCTTTTATTATTGTTAATTTTCGGAAATGAAGTAAATTGACAGTCATAAAAATGGTATAAATCGGTAAGCAAGTTTGTCGAAGTTCTATCACGTTTTCTGCATGTATATCCCAGTATTATGACACCACAATAGAGTAAATGGCAAGCATTTCTTCGGCGTAGAATAATTGGAGTTTGGCAGAAAATCGTAACAAAATGAATGATCTTATGTCATTAAATCCTGATTATTAAACTCTTTTATCACAAGGTAGTTTTTTTAAATTAGGATAATACAGAACGAACGATGAGTTTTTCTCTAAAAGAGTATTGTAAATCTTTGCAAATTTTAATACAACAACGGATCTGTTAGTAATAATTAAACTAGGCGCTGAGTTTAGCCGCTGTGTTGTCGAGCAACATCCAAATCGGCTTAAAGTGACCTTAAAAATTCATTAAATAAGACAGTTCTGTATTAAATGTAATTACGTTAAAATAAAATTAATATAACGTGGAGATTATGTAATGACAGCTGCTTAAATGTCTCACGCAAGATGTATCTTTATGAATTTTTCAGTATCAGAATTTGTGTTCTTTCGAGATAGGACATCCATGAATTCACTTGCGATTATGATTTAGTAGCAGGGAAATAAAACTGCCTACTACTCGCAATATATTAAGCCCCTATCCAACTTATGAATAAGGGTGTGCACATGACGTGAAACCACTCTTAATGTTTACGGCTGGCAGACTTCAGACTTGGTTGCCAGTCCGATTAATGTGTCTGCGGTCGCACGTGTAAAATCCATAACTTTTGTTGTGCGGTGTATGAAGATGATTGTTGTAGGCAGATTGTTCGATACTTAGTACGTCACGGACTTGCTGAGGGGCTTAGCAGGCAGTGAAGAATTCTCTCTAGGTGAGCAGTCGAGGGATGTTTATTTTAAAGATACCACGTAATTTGTCTCTGAGACCGAAATAAATTACGAAGCACTTAATGGAGGAAAGGGAGAAGAAGAAAATACAGACGAATTACGGTTTGTTCACTTAAATTTTTAACTTCTTTCGTTTAGTCAAGAAATTAAATATTGTTAAGATTTGTGTTGTGTGTGTAGTTCAGCAGTAATGGAAACAAAATTAGGCAGCGAAAATCATCTCTGAGACCTTTCGAAGTATTCTCATATTATAATAATAATAATATCTATTTCGTCTTATGTTGACTTTGTAATTGGTCCGTCCACCTTTTAAGTGAACACGTTAAAATATAAAAAAGTAATCTTACTACATTTGTGTTGTGTCACGTATTAGAACTATTCAGATACACTTTTAATTCAGAGACAATGAACCATTTAATAGCTGTATTATCCGCTAGATTGCATACCAGCCCACGTCAAACTTTCAATATTTAAAATGCAAGGTAACTAACGCCGTAACTGCATAGTTAGTAAGCACTCTTTATTTCGTATTCTGGAGGTCTTGGGCTCAAATCTCGGCCCGGATACTTGCTATCCTGGGGTTTTGTGGTTTTACTCAGTTTCCCCAGGCAAATTCCGGGATGTTAACTTGAATCTATGCTATCACCGCTTCATCCCACACCTTTATAGCTCACTAATCGTACATTATTTGACGCTGTAGTATGAATTCCTGAATAAATAAATACTGTAAATAAGTGACAAAATGCAATGAAAAACGCGACCACCGTATTAAATTATTAAATGATTAAAGGGATAAATAATGTCAAGAATAGGATGATTTTTTCAGTTGTGTGTTTAATAATGAAAATACGATGTAGTGTTCTAGAGAAACTGTAGCATGATGGAATCTTGGAAGCTATGCATGCAGACGTGTTATTAACAAACAGTCTTGTTAATTCCTAGTTTCGTCACTTAATGTCCGTTGAAGGATGCTGACTCGGTTCGTGCCTATACAAAGTAGCTTTGCTCGTCTCCGTCAGGAAATTGGCTGAGAGTGGTCGGCCTTATCGACTGCTGCTCGTATTTAGTCACACACGCACGCCACATTTTGCTCTGGGCGGCAAAAGATCTTCGCAGCCTTAAAAATCGACTGATGTGGTTTCGAGAGTCAGTGCGAACACTGAATAGAGCTACTGACGTTTTGCTCGTTTTTGGATAGCCGTATCGGGTTTCGATCCACAGATTTTCTAAACACGTTTCTCTCCCTCGCTTTCCCTTTGGGATACAAACCACTCACTTTGAAATGACCGTTTGTGTGTGCGTTTTAGTCCTGTGATACTTCGTCACATTTAGAGGAAGTCTGTTCCATAACTTCCTCGTTTATTTTTGTTACTGAAGGCATTTTTATCCAACTGGCGGCACGCGGGACACATCACGACCACTTATAAAACAGGCCCGCGAAATTATTTCTTAACTTGTTACTAGTTACCACAATCTCCTTTAATTATTTTTGTTCTGAATTATTATTCTTAACTTCGTCTGTTGATTCACGTCTAACTGCCGCGCATTCTATTGAATTTTACACCCTTTCGTAAAATACAAGTTTTACGGGTAAGTACAGAGTAATATACACGCTGTTGCAGAAATGCATTTAAAATAACATGAAACTCTACAGTAATTTCCTCACATGTCAGAAAAGTGTGTTTTTTTTAGCATAAGCTATATCCTCTTATGGTGATTTGTCATTTCGGAATAAATATTGTTCAGTAGAACGAAATTTGGTTATTAGTTTTCTGAAGTAGTTCCAGGAGGGGTATCTTGGCCCTTGGGTTTAACGGGATATTTATTCTTGTTCCGAGAGAAGAGGAAAGTTGTACCACCCTGTCTTTTCTTAAAATTTCTGGTAACTACAATAAAAATTAAGTAATTTTAAGCAATTTGAAATATATTATCTGTTTTTTAATTTTGCATATGTTCATTCAAGATCAGGCTAGAAACTTCCGATATGCCTAGCATTCTTCACCTTCGTTCCTTTAAGATTCAATCTCTTTCAATTTTTGTGACTTTTCGTTACTTTAAATGAGATCGTCTCAGGCAGTCATCAATGTACGTATTGACTGAAAATTTTAAATTCTTCTCTCACGTCTGTCATAGTTTATTGCATGTATTTTCTTCTAATGAACATGCCGCAAACATATAATGCTGTTGTTTTCAATGTTATCTGTTTACCCCTTACCCCTTAAGAAGGTTGTCTGTGCCTTAGCACTATTCCGGAAAAGCGTACTATGTCGGTGGAGAAGGCATGGTTAGCTGGGTGCTTTTTGCTCAGTTGAAATAGGAGTCTGGTAGGACCTCAGATTCGGTCTGGATGTGATGGTGCGCGGAATTGAACTTCGACCTTGCAGTCCGTCTGACGCAGGTTAGGGCCTGTCTGAAGCAGTGACCGACCTTCAAGCCTTTATCTGATTTTCCTGTTCTGATTAAGTATTTTACGTGAATTTTGGTTCCGACTTTGGCAGTGCCTTGAAGCTAATGACTGGGTATATCCAGTGTGACAAAGGATTGCCGTTGGCGAACTTCAAATACTCTGCAATATTGACTGGTGACGTAAGCTGTACAGCTCCAGAGAACTCCTAACGCATCTTATCCCTTTCCTACTCTCTTCCCCTCTAGAGCCATCTTACGGTGTAAATATTAACGACCGCCCTTCAACGAAATCGGTAGTCACTGGTCAGGCGGGATATAGTCAGAAATTTACTTCTACACTAAATCTGTGAACTTTTAAACGTATAAATATTAAAAAAACAGTGTTAACTATTCGTATCTACTGATTTAACAATCAGTAAAACTTGAGTTTTTAATTATGGGTTTCGTACGATCCTAACTGTGAAGAGGGTTTATTTCCTTAAACAGCATTTATCAGTTGAACTTTGTATTTAAGAAGTGTTTTCTTTGAAGCAAAGATTGAATTATTATATATTATTTATATGAGCTTTGCTTTCAAAGGGTTAATCTCACAGCTTTGTTCTTTTATAAGTACACTTTGTGTTGCGAAATTATAGGCATTGCAGCTTCTCTCTTTCGGAGATAATTACTATCAAGGACCTCTTGAACGTTAGTAAACTTCTACTAGACTACTCTGTGCTACAACCCAGAAGAACGTCTTTAATAAACCAAGAACCAGTCGCAGCAAATAATATCAGTGATAATTAACACTCAAACTGCGTCGCGAGAGAAATCTCGTTTCTCGGTACCTCTTAGCTTCAGAGCTTCATATTCTGAGAATTACGATAAAACAAAACATCCTGAGATACCTACAACTCAAGTCTTCCTCTTAGTTTCCCATTCACGTGATTTGTTTCACGTAGTCATCTTTTCTAACAGTTCAAATCCATTTGCAGCCCGCACTTGTAACAGTGCGTCGTAAGGCTAGACGAACTCCAGAGGAAGATTTGTATGTCCGTGGAACCGGCGCTTTGTTAACGATCCTCCCGTTATTATAGCGTCCTGAGTCCGCTGGTTCGAGAGGAGTTTTTGTTTGGTCGGGTAATCGATCCAGCCTCTGTCTGCATGTAACCGACACAACGGTCCCCGGGAATGCTCAGAAAAAACCATCAGTACCGTCCAACTCTCCTGCCCATCCAACCTCTGGTTTTCTGCCTCTGTTCTTCGTTATTCTTTTTTTACAGCAGAGGTGGGCATCTTGTTAATTCATGTAAGCAAGAAATGTAAATGAGAAAATGAGATTACGCAGAATTCGTGATTTATTAACAAAGCCTTTCGGGTGACTCGAGAATAATAGGTGGAATTTTTCGGGGATGATCCCGCTGTACATAAGAAATATTTTACCATTTTGAACACTAGAGATTATTGTTTTCACTGATTTACAGTCTCTGTGTCAACTTTCTAGGCGTTAGTAATAAAAATTTGTCTAATTATTTTTAAACATTTTGACCGTAACAACTAACAAATTCTGATACTTACAATGGATGCGAGAGACAAATTTTAAACCGTATTTACATGCAAACAAGAAGGGGACAAACTTCTTCAACCCTAACAAAAATTCCGCCCTCTAACAATCCCACCCCCTACGAACTTCACCACCCTTACTCATCTCCAATTGCGGGCAGACTATAGTACACCGGAGGTCCACAGAGCATTAGAATTACAAAGAACCACCGCACGCATTTAAATTACAAGGCAAAATTGTATTCAAAGGACTTTGCTATAACCAGTCATGTCCCTGTAGGCTTCCAGTGTTAGCAAGCCGACAAGAGACTCTCTGAAACTACCCTTCAGCGACGTAAATTAAGCTCGTCAGATTTCGGGAATTCTCCACAACCTGTGGACGCGGTTAAGGCGAGCAGAGATGGGAAAAGCTGGGTCGAGGTATGTAATGTAATTACACCAGAACACCCAAACCCACGACACAACACAGTGCAAAAAAACACTTCTAAAAATCTTGACTATTTTGTATCTCGTTGTAAATCTGGTCCTTTCGCTTAGTAAGAGAATGAATAAATTTGAACGCTATGGTAATTCTGCCATCAAAATTGTATTCTCTTTATGAGAATAACGCCAGGCAGGTTACCTTGACATTTGACTTTAATTTCAAATTCACAGAATCAAATGTCATTTGAGACAAGCACGATTTACCATTTAAAGCCCAGTGCGAACTCTATGCACCGCTTGTTTTAACAATTAACCCTGGATTTTGTATTTATGAGTTTCATTATGATCCTCGGTGTAAGTAAGGGTTATTTCCTTGAACAACAATCAGTTGGGCTTTATAATTGTGACGTGTTGTGTTTTCTCCGCGGTACGGAACGAATTCTTGAGTATTATTTAGACGAGCTTCGGCGTCAGAGGTTTAAAGGTGTCTTGAGTTGTACTTAGTAGGCTGCCATGGAAGAGTTTTTTTAAAGCGGGCTACCTTTTCCGCATGCCAAAATCTCGTTAATTTTCGCATCCGCAGAAAGCACTTTACAATCAGAAAAAATACAGCAGACGTGATTATAGTGTGCTTAGCTTTTCTGTGAGAATTTTTTGTTAAAATTTTAATAGTTGTATAAAGAGTATATCCTTTGTTCTTTGTAAACGGACAGCTTAGCAACATTAAGGCAGACGTGTAGTTCGTAAGAATGCTACATGTTGTCTGCTCAAATTATGTTCCTTCTACGCACGTACGTTTAGAGGCCTACATGTTTTTTTCAGCTCCCAGTCTGAACGTGTGGTATTTGAGATTGTGTCAGGATGATCAGGCATTTCTCGACACCTCTGTATTCTTTATGATTTGCGGTGTTAAGTCCTCTATTAAATTAGCACAAAACGATGGGCTACATTTTATTAGTTTCACATTTTTACAAATGGTAATATGATAATTATTCAGTCATACTTTACTAACTACATGGCTTAGAGAACCCGAAGGTTCATCACCGAATTAACCAAAGCCCTCCACTGTTCCCTGTCCTGGGCCAACAAAATCCATTCTCCTTCAACTCCTATCTCCCATAGATCCTGCCTAACATTATCCTCCCATCCAAGTCTAGGTCTCCCCAGCGGTCTCTTCTCCTCAGGCTTCCCAACCAATACCCGGTGCACACCTCTTGTCCCATCCATGCGCGCTACATTCCCTGCCCATCTCATCTCGACTTAATCACTCTGACAATGCTTGGGGAGCAGTACAGATTTTTAAGCTCATCATTATGCAGTTTTCTCCATGCCCCATCGTCTTCTCTCCTAGGCCCAAATATCCTCCTCAACACCAAATTCTCAAGCACCTGTAATCTGTGTTCCTCCCTCTGAGTGAGAGGCCATGTTTTGCACCCATAGAAGACAACAGGCAAAGTTATTGTTTGCATAATTTAATCTTCAGGTTCTTTGAAATCAGACAAAATATTTTGAACCGAGAAGTAGCAAGCATTTCCAGAATTTAGTCTCCTCCTAACTTCCTCGTGAATATTATTTTGATTTGTTATTGTTGTTTCCAAATATTTGAACTTCGTCACACTTTGAAAGGATTTATTAACCACCCCGTAACTTTACTACATTATTATTTTACTAGTTCATTGTCACAGCTGCATTTCATATTTCTAGAACTGTCCTCATTGGTTTGCACTGGCATACGATTCACATGCCAGTCCGACTTGTAACATTTTCTTAGTTATGTGTTACGACTTACCTAATATCGTACAAGAGTTCAAGAAATTTACATATAAATTACTCTATTCTACATTGTGATACCTGGCTGAAAACATAATAAGGAATGATGGTATCATGATTTGTGAACACGACTTCTCGCCAGTGTGTTGATTATATTGTTCCACTATGCTCTTCTGCATCGTGTATAGAATATAAGGAATATAAATTACTAAATTATGTTTTCACATTCATTGTAACGTTTTGAAAACATTTTGTTTAAAACCGTCATAAAATAAAATGGAAATGTTGACTTATTATTTCTTACTTTCAGCTGCTGATATAGGCCTAAAATACTGAATGTCATATTATTGATGGGTCATTGTATAAGAAGGACTGATGTCATGATACACGATTACTGACGTATATATTTTTGGTCACTTATCTTATGGAGCATGTTACGAAAAACAGAGTACGAAGATGACTGTCTTCTAGGTTGTTGCGCCGTGTAGTCTGGTAGAAGTTTACCGACGTCGGTAAACTTTTACATGAGACAACAAACCCAGAAGACAACCGTATTTATACTCGCCGACATGGCCACAAACCTCACAATAGAGAGTTAATTTGTCTTTTAGTCATCTTGATTTTGTGATGTTCTTGTCATGTGTCCTGTAAGTCGCTTCTGTTCCATCAAGCTTTCCAAAGGAATGATTTGACGCGTGCGCAATGAGGTACATAACTGGGTGTTCAAAGACAGTGGGACGGTTTGCTGAAGATGAACCATATTTACTTATATAAGCTGTCATTTTCAAACATTACTGTGAATAAAAGTGTTTTAACAATTTTTAGAAGTCGGAGGTGATTTAGAATTTACTGTACATACCCGCCATGAATTAGTCACGTGACGTTTGTGTTGTTCTTGCAGGTGTACATGGACTTTCTAATCAACCTGTACTAAATACAATATACTATGGATTATAAAATACATATTACGTATTCTTAAAATATAAAAACGGAAATATTAAGTGATCGGAGTTAAATTAGTTGAAGTCATCATTAAGAAGTGTTTTAACATCAGATTAGCCTACTTTTGTCACTTTTTGTTAATGAGAAATCTGAATTTATATACCAGGTGATTCAAAAAGGACTTTACAACTTTGAAAGTGTATAGAAATTTAATCAGAAAGCTTACAGAATCGGTTGAGGTTTCATTTTGTAGCAAAACAAATGAAGTTTGACTCACGTTGTGCTGTAGTACCGAATTCCGTCACCGCCAGCGCAAGCGGCAGTGCATTTGAAAATGGCTACTTTCACAGGTGCGGAGCGCGCTCGCTGTGTGCTGTGGTTTGAAGAAACAAAATCTGCGACAATGGTTCAACGAAATTTTCGCACCCAGTATGGCAAGGATCCTCCCAGTAGACCTACAATTTACTCTTGGCACAAGAATTTTGTTGAGACTGGTTCTGTTCGCCATGAAAAATCTCCAGGTCGCCCGCGTGTTTCTAGTGCTGTTGTGGAATACGTTCGTGACAGCCCAAAGGTGAATGTGTTTTGTGCCCTTAGCAAAGTTAAAGTGTACAGCCCGTTCTTTTTCCATGAGAGAACCATCAACGGTATCGTGTATCTGGATATGCTCGAAAATTTTCTCATACCACAGTTAGACGAAGATGACCAAAAAGGACGCATTCACTTCCAGCAAGACGGCGCACAACCTCACTACCTCTCAGAAGTTCGGGATTTCCTCAATATCCGTTTCCCAGGTCGGTGGATTGGTCGAACAGGGTCGATAGCATGGCCACCTCGTTCTCCAGATTTGACACCTCTCGATTTTTTCTTATGGGGTTTCATTAAAGATCGTGTGTATGTTCCACCCTTACCTGCCAATCTCACTGAGCTCAAAGCTCGAATCACCGCCGCAGTTGCAGAAGTGACACCGGATATGCTGGATCGTGTTTGGCAATAAATTGTGTTCCGGTGGGATGTCTGCAGTATCACCAATGGCAATCACCTCGAACCAAAATGACTGTTTGAGGTAAACGTTGATTTGTTTTGCTACAAAATGACACCTCAACCGATTCTGTAAGCCTTCTGAATAAATGTCTATACACATTCAAAGTACTAAAGTCCTTTTTGAATCACTCTGTATAGAAGATTAAAATGAATCTGACATACATGACTTTAGCTCCGACGAGTTCATATACAAACTGTAACTGATGCTTCTCGAAAGGTCTGCGATGTTCCGACACTTACCTCTAGGAACTGAGAAAACTACATTACAGTCCTCAGGAATGTACATATATGTAATATGTGTCAAACATGATGTTATAAATGTAATTCGTATGCACCAGTATGGTTTGAATGTGATGTTGACAGTTAATTAGAATTAAAATGCAACTGTCACGTAAGTTTTGATAAAATAATTATTATACATATTCAGTCCTCTTTCCCATTGTCATTTTAATCTACATTAAGGTACTTTGGCAAACTGTCATAAAACACAGGACATCCGTATCTGAGATTCAAATTATGGATCCCCATAATGCAAACCAAAAGCCTCACAAAGCAAACTTCCTTTTACGTAGAATTACAATCTCAGGTCTTTGTCAGAATTACATTTTCTTGGAAAGAGCAGTGTAAGGCGTTTGGAAGGCAAACTGCAACATAGAACAGCTAGCTCCATTTGGTTGGGGTAGGGGGCAGAGGCCATGTTGTATGTTATGTCACATTTCCACTTGGATTCGTAAGTCCTTTTCTGACCTGTTTCCAACGAGAACATTGCTGCACTGCTGCCCTCTGACAGGACTTCGCTTCTATGTATTAGTTGCGCAAACAAAAAAGAGTAAACAGTACCAATGAAGGACACAAAGTACGGAAATCACTACGCCACAAATCAGTGGTTTGGGTAGACTATAACTCGACTTTATACAGAAACTGGGAATCATCATTCCGTCAGCAAACACTGGAACTCTTTCCATGTCAAACTTCCTTTTCCCAGAAGATGGGACAGTCTGAAAGTATTTGGTCGTTGTGTTCAAAACCATCGTCTGTCTGTCTGTCTGTCTATATGCCGAGTGTATTAATGGATTGCGCGACTTTGCCTTTACTGTAAAGCTTTAACAAATTTATTCTCTTTGTCTTAATTTTAGATAACAGGTTAGAAATACATTAATACATTGTTAAGCAACTGGTGGGGATTCCTACGGTATTTTTCGAGGAATTGTATGAAAGACATGAGAAGGCCATTTCGTATAACTTTGAAGGTGAAATCACACAAATTTTCTTACAAACAAATCTTAAGATCACAAAAATATGTTTCGTTGTGATTTACCTATTAATTGAAAACACAATGACGTAATGGAAAAACCGAATGTTTTAACAGTCGAACCAAACGTGGTGGCTGAATGGTTAACATCCCTGGCTTATATTTGGGAGACCCAATTCAAATCTCAACTCAGATATGAATGTATTGTCATTTCAAAGGGCATATTGAACGTGACCTTAATTTGCCTGAAATATAAGCTCTCCTAACCTAACATTTTTATAGAAAGGGGTAATGTTATAAAATTTCGATTTATTTATGCAAGTATCTTGAACAAATAAGGTCGAAAACTATTCTCTTACAAGACGTAACAAGGAGGCAAACTATTCCATGGATCCTGTACATATTTAGGGCTAGAAATATAAACATCGGACGAGAACCGTGTTACGGGGTATACATGAGAGTTTATTCAGCCACTCGAGAGAATTTCATGTTTAATTTAGTAAAATAAGCAACACTGTTTCTTCATATTCATGACAAAGACCTTAAGAATTTTGATGTTAAAATCGTAAAATGTGACGCTATTCAAGAAGAGCTCTCTGCCAGAGAAGGTTTGTGTATTCGGTAATTTTTTTACGCTGTATCACCTGTTGGTCTTCGATCGGGATCGTGGTATGATATGAATTTTTAACTGGAAAGGATAAGAAAGTTAATTAATAATGACTTATTTTTAGGTAACAGGTTAAAGTATACAAAACAATTTTGCCTGTTGTTTTGTATGGGTGCGAAACATGGTCTCTCACTCAGAGGGAGGAACACAGATTGCAGGTGTTTTAGAATAGGGTGTTGAGGAGGATATTTGGGCCTAAGAGAGAAGACGATGGGGCATGGAGAAAACTGCATAATAATGAGCTTAAAAATCTGTACTCCTCCCCCAGTATTGTCAGGGTGATTAAGTCGAGAAGAATGAGATTGGTGGGGCATGGATAGCACAAGAGGTGTGCATCAGGTATTGGTTGGGAAGCCTGAGGGGAAAAGACCGCTGGGGAGACCTAGACGTAGATGGGAGGATAATGTCAGGCGGGATCTGTGGGATCAGTAAGCCATCTAGTTAGTTAGTTAGGTTTCGAAGTCAGTCATATACTGACCGACACGTGACTAAGTAGTGAGAACTGATCACAATTATTACCTTTTCCGATTACTATGTTGCTTGTCTGTTTGTTCATGTGTGAAATATATTTTGAAGTGTCGAGCTAGAATTATATAGCTCTGCCGTTTCTAGATCTAGTTAAAACAGGACTCATGACTTGCTTGACAGCTGTCACACTACGCGAAACTAAGTCAGTCACACGCAGATTGGATTTCACCCTTACAATTCTAGTTTTACTGGCTTTTTTGAAACTTTTCTTGAAAGACGTTGAAATTTCGTGCTATGATTTATATGTTACTCGAGTTTACATTTTGTTGAGATTGTATGAAAGATTCGAGTCCGAACAGGTTTCTTCTTCAATTGGATGTTCGAGTCTGTTTACGTATATTGGCTTTTCATGGTTTTCGTTACGCACTCTTTACAGTCACTTCTACCGTCTTTAATAGACTGTGTCAATGATACATAGTTATTTAATAACATTCTAGTTACGTGAGGCGGAAAAGAAACTGGATTGTTGGAATTAATATGTATAAATTCTTAAATTTCTGTTGCAATCTGCGCATTTTACAACGCTGAAAATTCGCAGGTCCGCTTTTGTTACGAATATGCGCTGTGAATATTGTGTGTCGTGGATTATACCGCCATTTTCAAATATGGAATAAGTAAGATTATTCTTTACAAAACTCTGTTTTATAAGACGAAGGTGTATTAAAATATGTTTTATGCTGTTGGACATGAGTCACATATTCTGATCACAAAAATTGAACTGGTAAATCCTTTAAAAAAAAAACAAGAAATGGGAAATAAGACGCATTAAATTTGGGGTTTTCGATATTTCATAGATCTCGGATCACATTTACTCTCCAAGTCCCATTGCACTGGGTCCTACAGTGGGAAATCGACAGGTAACAGACGGACATGAACGGTGTTATAATGTGTACTTTGCTCCCACTGGAGTGTAAAGAACGCCTGAAAATGTCCTCGGGGCCTCACAAATTACTTCGGCCAGCCACATGCGACAAACTGATTGCAGGTTGACAACCCCCGTCTTAAAGCTAGAATTCCGTTATTTCTCTTAGTCGCAGAGCAAAGCTTGTGTAAACCAGAGAGAGAGAGAGAGAGAGGATTCAAATTAGAACAGCTGAAACAAACCTGGACAGAAACTGTTTAAGACCTTTTACAGAACAATTCCATGGAACAGACTCCTTGATAAACTGATAGTTACTATACCGGTCAGTACATTAATTCCGCCTTTTACACTAACTGGAAGGTCCTTTATTGTATCCATAAAAGCTGCCATTGGTTCATGTCCTGAATCGGCTGGCTTCAGTCCTCGTTAAGATTCATTTCTAATATTATATCCTCTCGGTCTCCGAGGTATACCCAAGTGTTGTTTTTCTTTGACGTCTTTGAGACAAACGTTTTGTACGTACATGTATATGTCTTTTGCCCTTGCGTGCTACATGTCTTTCTTCATTATCGTTCAATTGATGTACGAGTATTAGGGACGTGACATTAATATGACGTCCTTTTCGTATCAATTAATATTATTAAATATTGAAATCTCAACAAAGGCATTAGGAGAGTAGGTCAAATTACACAAATATTTCCTGAAACTAATTGCCGTGGAATGCTGTGTCCATTACATTTGCATCTAGGTACGCAATGAGGACTATAGTGTAGCGCAGTGTTTAGTTTAGTTTAGTTGGATAGTTTGCCTGGACATGGGACAAATCCAGCAAATTCCCGTAAAGATAATTATGCTTATGGAACCTTTAAGACAATATCCACCTACAGTGAAGATTGTTGTATTATGCTTAGAACCTTTTCAGCTTTTTCATAAAAATTAATTACATTACATGCCCATTAATCAAAAGCATCTTTAATGGCGATGGATGAATAATAATAATAATAATAATAATAACAACAACGACTTTATATGCCATTAAGATGTGACTGAGATTTTAATTACTTTGGGTGAGTGTGAGACAAGTAAGTAAATGAATTAATTACCACTACGAAATTGTGAGTAGCAACATACATTAGTGTGAACAATTTTAGGTTTTCGCTATGAGCAGGTGACAAAGAAAAGTTTTCCACCGTTTCTGAAGAAAAAAACACCTTTATTTCTGCCCTGAAGATGGAGGCATCGTGCTCCTCCGAAGCGTAGGAAACTTTTCGCTGCTACACGTCGCCAGAACCCAGTAGAGCTCGCAGTAATGATGCTTCATACCTAGTATCAAATTGCAGTCGTAATGCATAGTCCCTTTTAGGTAGTCAGTTTTATGGCAAACTGGCGGACTGCTGTACGAAAATGAATCCCCCCTACCCAATTCCTTTGAATGTTGATTAATTAAGGAGCACTCCAGCGAACTGGTATAATTAACCCACAAGTGCAGTCACTCATTAGATATGTCGCAAAGCGCACAGACAGAAGTACGCACCTATAAGTTGTCTCGTCTCAGTTCGAGAGACATCTGCTTTCGCGGATGACATCAACGTGTTGATCAGTTAAGGACACCTTCTTCAGTGTTAAGGCCTGATTTAAGACAGTCTTATAAGGTTCGCTGTTTCATTACGCTAATGATTGCGATGTGTTTGCTTTATTAACGTATATTTCATCATTGAATTAAGTAAAGTTTTATCGAGAATTTTAGGACAAACAAAAAAAGTTCCATTATGGCTCATTAAAATGTTAGAAATAAATAATCGTCAATTCTTTAGAGTGAACTGACTAATTATTTTGTTATTTATTAACTCTTTTTAAACGCCACCGGGTAATTTACATATCCTGAACTGGTAATGATGACTCTGGATATAGAATGAAATAACTCTTTAAATGAAGTGGTCGTGGCCTATTTTAAGACACGATGTCAATATTGAGTCACTGAGAAAGAGCAATATTAAAGTGAAGTAGATTGTTCGTCTGTGGCCTGAGATTCAAGGAAAATTGCCAACAACTGAATAACAGCGTTCGGCAAAGCCAAACAATTTTATCGTTAATGGTGTAATTCTCGTTTTTAGGCCATATAAGCAATAAAGTCGAAAGATATTCTATGGTTACGATACTAAGATCTACTCAAATAACCCCTTGTTTTTGTCGGACAAGCCTCTTATTCTATATCAGTTTTGCATTACTAATTTTGTGTTCGCTACATTTTATCACGTATACTTGTCAAAAGAATCTATATTTTTATCCATATGCCTTTCCAATTTTCCGCTGTCTCCGAACAAGGAATTTCCAATAACTATTCCGTGAAGTTGAGAAAGTGTTGTTCATGAACTGGAAAGTACCAAATTCTTGCATGTTTGCGATTCATATGGTCTGAGGCATGCGTATAGAATTCCCTTTGTTTGTAAGTGTTAACCAGTTTCACAGTTGACGCTGCTACAGAATGAAGTGAGAAAGTGTAACTTGAAGTTTTCAAAACATATGCAGTAACCGACGATATTATGTCAGCTGTCGCCACGAATAAAGAGCACAAAGTAGGACGAGACATCACAGAAACAAGTCACATCATTAAACCTCGTATTCGGTTTTGTTCCGCGAATAAATTATGAAAGGTCAGAAGATTCACGGATTTTCTTCCTATTTTATATTCTAATTGTCTTTCTTGTTTTGTATCTATTCTGTATGTGGTTTTATAAAATAATTCTTAAAGCGAGACTTGGGGCAATGAGAAATTTGTACCTAACCCTTTGAAGCCGAAGGTAATCTAAAAAATATGTATTTAAAAATGCAATCCGTACCTTGGAGACAACACCATTCTCCACTACAAATGCTATTCAAGGTCATAATTACACAAAAGTATAAAATGCAGCGTTATTGATTGTTAAGCGTCTGGACAAATTCATCGACCACACAGATATTCCAACCTTAAACTTACTCACTTACGTACCTACTTACTCTATGGAGCTTAGTCCATCCTGAGAAGCTAACAGTCGCTTAGCCACTCAAGAAATTTCCAACATTTTGTATCCATCAGTGCAGTGGCCGATACAAAATGGATAGTAAACTGAATTTTGGAATATATCATTGTACATTTTGCTCCTGGAGCCATGCAGACTCGTAGTCAGATTCCAACGTTTCGGAGAAACATACTTTGTCCATCTTAAAGGTTGAATTGTTGATGCTGGGAAATGGAGGTATTTATATATATATAGTGCCCAAGAGAATGTTGGTTGAATGAATCGCCATTATAATTATTATGGTGGTATTAACTGAGACCATTCATCCGAAGTTTGCGAAGAGAATGACGAACTTATTTCAACTGCGATGTTGATCCGCATGAATCATGTTAACATCTTTATAAACTTGGCTTTTTAAAAGTTTCTTATTAAGCCGGAAGTTGGGTGACTCCCTCTGGAATTTTTCCTATCAGCTCTTATTCTCCTTACAACTTATCAAAGAGACCTTTTAATGCTGCCAACAACTTCCTCGCCATTAAACGTTCATTTTGTATAGTTTTTTTTCTTTGTCGGCTTCGTGCACTCTGTCAAAATATAATAACAACTGATGTGAGATTTGAGGTTTGAGTTCCAACCATTTACCCTCATTCCACGTCTCTGATTGGCTCATTTACTCAGTCTTATCTTCTGTATAAATATATCCATTTCTCAGCATGACCATTTGAGCCCTGAAGATGGAGAAAGTATATATCTCCGAAACGCTGGAATCAAACTAAGTGTCTGCACGGCGTCAGGAGCTAAATGTACAGTAATATTATCCAGAATTTAGTTTATTATCCATTTTGTATTGGCCACTTCACTGACAAGTGCTTCATTTTACAGTTTGTATAAGGATGGAATATTGTCCTGTTGGTCATTGATTGCGTCTGTGATGAATTATTGACGTTTCATATACGATATTTGAAAACACTGATTGAAGAATCACGCAGTATTTTCTGAGTGATATAGAACATAACGATAAATATTATTAAAACTAATTTAGTCGGTATTTAAAATAGGGTTTTTTGTCAGTATGTCGTCACAAGGTTTTAGGTGTGCCACGAGATATTTATAATAAATTTCATATTCGCACACTGTAGGTAGAAAAATATCAATATTTTATATTTAGTAATTATAATTTGTAATACACAGGCCCACCGGTTTAACATCGATAGCTTCATTCAAAGTGTATTAATTTCTGATTTCATATGCATGCATTCTTACAGGTAAAGACTTTGTCATTTATGACTCTGTATAATTTCGTATATCCTTTCAGTGAGGCGAAATTTTGTGGTGTGCTGTCACGTGACTTTTACAAATTATGGTGTGCAACGGGTGACAGAAGTTTGCGGAACACTGGTGTATATCAGAGGCTCCAGAAAAGTAGTTCGTGAAATTCGTAACTGAGATTACAGAAAAATTATGGAACGAAATTAATGCAGAAGGGCAAAATTACTTTCAGAATAAATTATGTATAGTTCTAGCTTCTTTATTATAATATATTTATTTTGTACAGTCTATACACAAACGTTTGAAGTTTATTGGTGTTGTAAAAATTATATAATATTAAAACATTTTATTATATATTATATTAGCGCTCTTAATCGTAATCGTAAATACGATTTACGATTAAGAGCGATAATATTAAGCGTCTATAGCCCAGCGCATTACAATTGTCAAGCTGGTATACAAATCATTGTATGATTTACCAAGATCCCACAGCAGTTTTGATATTGGTCTAGGGAAGAAGTTTGTTAGCTGGTGTAAAGGGAATTCTTTACATATGTTGGGGGAATCCAGTTCAAATTTGGGTTTGGTTATCTGAGTTATAACGCTCTGTGTACTTATCGATAGATACCGACGTTTCGGAGGAGCATACTGCCCTGAAGATGTAAGTATTATATTTCTTCTAAACTCTAGTGTTTACCTACAAATCCACACAGCGTTACGACTCAGACGACCAGAATTTTTATCTTCACTACAGTGAAAACAATTAAATCTCATCTACCTTACCTGTCATGTAAGTTACGTTTCTATTTACATAACTTACACGTTAAAGACCATAGAAGCATTTGTACGGTTTCCATGAAAATTTGTGATGAATGTACTGCAGTCTGTTCACAACGGATTGCAGTCGTATGTAAGTCGTTAAAATTAGATTAGGGGGACATAAAAGAGGCAGAGGGCTTATAGGGTGGAGTGAGTGAGTGCGATGCTGATGAACAATTTACAGGAATTCATTGGTATATTCAGCGGACTAGATCTATCTGCGTTTAATGAATGGTTATACTATGGTGCTGTGTAGTGCTTTTTATAATCTTGGACCTGCTGTTGAATGCGTAGTTAAATTATACGCATACTGGGGATAAACCGACTTGACATTTGACGTCACTATTGGAAAATTCATTAACAGTGTGGTAACTCAAAGTGGTTCACAGTTAAAAATATCGAGTTGAATTGAAGTAGATAAATCGTCTAATTCTGCGAAGCTAAAACAAGATGTAACGAGGTCTATCTTATTTTTAAATCGGTGGAATAATAGAATAGGTAAATTAATGATTCTGGAAATACCGTTGTTATGAACGGTAAGTTGTAAAGTAAATTCTGTTAAATGTCCCTGTTCAAGATCAGAAGCATCTCCTAAAAGTAGTCCTACACTGATCGCGTATGATTTCTGTAGGGATGAATTGAACTAATTAATTTTCACGAATAAATAAATCAGATTACTCAGAAACTTTGTGGAGCTGGTCTGTCTAACAAACTAACTTTAATGTGCAAGCTTCATATTGAAAAATTTATATTTGCTGAGCTAGACAAGAAATTTCCCTTTTTTATGGGATCCAAAGTTTTATCACCTGGAAGATGGTTGTCTTCTGTGTTGTTATGCCGTGTAGTCTTGTAGAAGTTTACCGACGTTTCAAAGGTGCTTGCATCGTCTGATGATGGAGGTAGCAAGTACCGCTACCTACGAGTTTTTACGTCGTCACATTAGCTCAAGTGATTTTGCTTTCCAGTTATGTTCCCGTCCGCCTATAGTCTAACAGTCATTAATTAAGCTTCTGTTGGATGTTGTGTATGAATTAAAACTTCAGGCCGTTTAAAATTTAAATTGGTATTGTATTTACATCTGTTGGTCTTTCAGAAATAACAAATTGTGTTCCTAGTGAAACAACTAATTCATTTTTGGGGTTTAGGAACAGAACGTAATGAACATGAACAGTATCTTGGAAGAGTTTAACCTTTTTCGTAATGTTCACAAGATATGTCCTGTCATTTATGGAAATCGAAAGTTTTTTACCTTGTGTACAAGAGCTCGCTTCTCGACATTGTCCTAATATGTTAACGCAGTCTACAACTTAATAACCTATTTATTTAAGAGCTTTTATTTGTGTGTTTATGGTAATATATACTGTGTGAATTCAGGGCCACGACTGAATATTACTTCATAATCATCAGTAATTGGTACATCCTTACACAAATGATCCTCTTAGTAGCTATGAATTCAAAAGCAGTAATGGTATTGCTGTGTATCGAGTTATTAATTCGCAAACTGATATGCTTTTTCTGTCTTTTTCAGGTAAGAGTGAACTTCCACCGAGCGAACGATGATTCATAATGTTCTGGTTGAGGTATGAGGTGATTTTGGTGAGTTGAGAAGCAGTGATGAACACGTTTTAAAGGAATACGTGTATGTTACTTATGAACTAAAGTATTAACACGGCGTCTCTTCCTTTAATATCATAATGTATTTTAATATACATAGCATTTTCGAATTTACCAATACTGACATATAAACCTACTTAAAAAATAAATAAAAATTGTCTGATATAGAATTATTGACTTGAACCTCAAAAGGAAAATGCCAGTTTTGTCGTATATTCATAAATGTATCGGACATAAGGGACTGTATCATAAATTACGTTTCATCGTAGTTTTTCCGTTAAGTTTGAAAATCAAATATCGCTTCAGGGAACGAGAGGCAGGAAAATATGGGCTACTTGGCTTAATTTAAATGTCTGTCATAAATATGAAGGGTCGGTTCTACACGCCAGATAATGAAGAAATTTGTATGAACTGTCTCCTTCCTGATTTACAACCTTTTATTTTCTCAGATTGCTGTCGTGGAATTAAACTAGACCACTCTTTGAAATTTCAAAAAGAGAAAGTGGGCTGTAACTTTAACTTGTAAAAATAACATTCCGGGACCCATATTTTCCGCTGTTTTAGTTTGTAGAATTTAGCCTTATCATTTGTGCTAAACTCTATATAGGGCATACTGAGACGTATCACGGAAATATACACTTCATGGTTCCGTATTATTAATTCCTTATATTATTTTAAAAGACAAATATTATTCTAAATCATCATACACCTATTATGTTATTTTTTTATAAATACGTGCGGTTTATAAATACAGACGATTGAGGTGTCCGCTATATTTAATTATAGCCAAATATACGTAGGTGACCCTCTACTTCACGTACAGCGATTATATAGGTGACCCTCTACTTCACGTACAGCGGGCTGTATATTATCGCTGAGAACAATTATTTTATAATAGAGCTTTATTTAATGTAGGGTATGTAGGTTTATAAGAATAATAAGGTTTAACTCTTATTTGCTAAAAGGCATAAACCTGAAGATTATTTTTACACATGTATAAGATTTTCTTTCGACGTTTGTTATTTCACGTATTTATAGTATATTTTTTGTTAGTCTTAAATAGGAGAGGTATGAGGGGTCATGCAGTCTTGTTGATCCACACCGGGTCGGGGGGGGGGGGGGGGGGGGGGCGGGGGGGGGGGGTGGGGGGTCAGGAGGCATAGGAGATGAGGTCAGGAGACGTAGAAGCGTGAAAAATTCTCTCCCACTTTTTTTTCGAAGTTCAGAACTGTTTGTTTTTGATTCGTAGTCATTTGGGGGTATAGCTCAGTGGTAGAGCATTCGACTGCAGTTCGAGCGGTCCCCGGTTCATACCTGGGTGCCCCCTTCCTTTTTAGAGCCGGGATAGCTCAGTCAGTATAGTGACTAGCTACGGGCTGGACGACCGGGGTTCGATCCCCGACGGCGGCAGATGATTTTTCCTCTAGCCTCTGCGTCCAGACCGGCTCTGGGGCCGACCCAGCCTCCTCTACAATGGGTACCGGGGTCCTTTCCCGGGGGTAAAGCCGGCCGGGGCATGATGCTGACCACTCACCCCCATCTAGTGCCGAGGTCAAGAATGAGTATGAGCTATACCTTCACTCCCCCCAAGCGCCTGCATGGCGTATAGCGGGACAGCTTTACTTTACTTTTTACAAGCCGAAGAGTGACTGTTTTAGAGATGAATGGTCCCAGGTGGCGAGTGATGGATGTTTGGTCAGAAGGGTTACAAAGGGAGAGCATTCCGTCTTGTAGGGTGATAATCGCTGGCTGTGACGTAATAACGGATGCTGACCTTTACGAAAGGTCCGTTTCATTAGGATAGACCAAGCCCTCGAGCGTCATAAAGACTTCCTGTCTCAAGATTGATTGTTTTGTTCAGCTCAGAAAGCGTTCTCTATTTTTCACTGAATATTTAAAACATTCACGTGACCTACCACTGGTTTTCGTGGTTGTGGGTGAAGAACGTTCATTGCAAAAATAGTTGACAACAAATAACTGAGGAAAGAATATCCGAAACGATGAGTTGGAAGTAACTTTGGACCGGGGGATAGAACATAACAAATAACTTCTGATACAAACATTTAACGTGCAATTAGGGGCAGTTAAATTAATGTGTTGATGATAGTGTCAGCATGTTGAACGTGTATATAATTATTGTGGAATATCTGTAGGAAACGATTATTTGGAAGGCTAAGAAAGAAATGTGAGATTCAATTAAAATGTATCGTGATTAATTATGTGGAATGGACGTGGATTGGATTGAACTGGTCCATAGTTTTGCCTGTAATACTTAATGGTATTGACGACTGAAGTTTCGGATACTATTAGTATTTGTATTTAGTTAATTTGTAAGGATTTCCTATGGATGTCTTTGGTTTCCCGCTTATATTCTGTGAATCATACCCAACTGGTTCAAGAAAAAAATTTCTTTATCGAAATACTGTTATGATATTTGTTCAGAAGTCGTGTCAAATGTGGGGAATACAACCGTTGAGACAAAGTCTTCTCTTTAATTTACTTTCATCTGATTTATTATCTCAGAATCTGTGCAAATAATACGAAAGATATTTTTTTAATTAACGAAATATGTCCCAGACTACGATTGTGTTGATACTCAGTGGCTGTCAGAAGGTAGGATATGTTAAATCGTGGTGAAACGTATAACAGTTCCATCTTTATACCCCCTCAAATATCTGACTCCTTGATACAGAGGAAGATAATCGTTTGGTTAGCGAATAATTATCCTGTATTTTATGAGACCTGAAGATTCATTGCCCGCCACTGGTCCTTAGTAACGGAAAGTTGATTCGCTTTCTACTACCCTATTTTTGAGTCTGATTGTATTTCAGCGCAGTGTTGTGAATCTGTTAAATTTCGATATTGATACAAATGACATGCAAGTAATCGAATATTGTTAGAAACGCTTCCCACAACAACGCATTCAAGAAGTTCCAAGCGGAGTAGAATAATCAGCCAAGATCTTACAAGAAGAAATCAAAACAATTAGACAACCATTACAACATGACATAAATCACATTCAGAAATGTAGATTAGGAAGGTCCACACATATTATACCTAAGGTGTGCACATGAATTTACAAATTATGATGCATTTTATTGATTAGAAGTTTCGCGGTTTTAAAATTGAAAGTGTAATGAGTACCTGTAATCAATGTTTAGAGATCATATATGCAAAGAGTTACAGCGATATAGACATTTTATAGCATTTGGCAATAAGAGAGGTTATCTTATCGTGACATAAAAGCCTAGAGGTTTGAAGGTTATGTCTTGCTTGATCATTCATTTAGAACGAAGGTTACAGATTTCAGGTGTGTCTGAGGACAAATTAACAATAAAAACAGATATTCGAACGTAAGAGAGATAAAGTAACGGCGAAATTATAAAATAAAATTTTGGTCGGGAATCAGTGCAAGAAGATGCTTTGTGTTCATTTAAAATTAATATTGAAATGATCTAAGAGAAACAGGACAAGAGGTTGTGGATCAGATTAATCTGGTTCTGGTTAAGTATAATTACCAGTGACAGGTTTCTGTAAACACACTAATTAACTTGTTGGTGCTTTAAAATGCGTGAGCATTTCTGTTTAGCTGAGCGATTGTTAGCTATTCAACGTAGACAATGCACCATGGAGTTAAATTTCAATGTGAATTATAGCCATAATGATGTTTCTCATTGTACAGAGTGATTCTAAAAGGACTTTACAACTTTGAAAGTGTATAGAAATTTATTCAGAAGGCTTACAGAATCGGTTGAGGTGTCATTTTGTAGAAAAACAAATCGAGTTTTACCTCAAACAGTCATTTTGGTTCGAGGTGATTGCCATTGGTGATACTGCAGACATCCCACCTGAAATCAATTTCTTGCCAAACATGATCCAGCATATCCGGTGTCACTTCTGCAACTGCGGCGGTGATTCGAGCTTTGAGCTCAGTGAGATTGGCAGGTAAGGGTGGAACATACACACGATCTTTAATGAAACCCCATAAGAAAAAATCGAGAGGTGTCAAATCTGGAGAACGAGGTGGCCATGCTATCGACCCTGTTCGACCAATCCACCGACCTGGGAAACGGTTATTGAGGAAATCCCGGACTTCTGTGAGGTAGTGAGGTGGTGCGCCGTCTTGCTGGAAGTGAATGCGTCCTTTTTGGTCATCTTCGTCTAACTGTGGTATGAGAAAATTTTCGAGC
>NW_019059726.1:1122188-1163773 GCF_000696155.1 Zootermopsis nevadensis
CAATAACATATTTTACTGGTGTTGATTTTGGATGCCAAGGTATCGATATATCGATATATGTCTTCCTTCCATATTCTTTCCAATTCATCATTCGCAATCACTTTATCGTCTGAAACCAAACAGTATGTCCCAAAAAGATACATACACATTCTAATACTGATTATTAACCTTGTTATCGATTTCTGTATGTTGCGTTGACGAGAGGAACCTAACAGTGGTCATTTTGAACGCCAATACTAGATTCACTAATGCACTAAGTGCCAATGCTGACGTACGTAATGGCTTAGTTTACTAATATCTCTTAACGTATTTAATTGAATGTGTGTATACATCATTTGCGACAGCTTTAAAAGTACAATTAATCGTTAAAGAACCCACGAATCGTCATTCAATCTGCAAAACGTCGTCAAATTTGACTTCAACACGTGCGTACACACTAACTTTCGGCCCTACTTCACTGGCATTGTGGAAGGTCTGAAAGCTTAGAAAATCCGAAAGGACGCAGGTGCAGTGTTCTAGGGGCTTTAGATTGAAATGTACACTCCACGATTCACAAGTTTGTGAATACATAAACAAATATTTGAATGCGAATGTAAGTTTCACCTTAAAACTTTCACCATAAAGCTGATTCTCCGAAGTAATTCCTTTTGTTTGTCTCCTGTCCCGACTTCTTAGTTGCAGTCACAGCCAAAGTTCGTCACTTTTTTCTTTATACCATGGAGAGACGCATGTCTTCGTGCTATCGGTTACAGAGGCCGATGGATTTTAGTGTGACTATAAAAAATTGCAAGCTGCCATAATCAGTTAAGACTCTAAGATACTGACCAAATCTCGTCTGATAGCCTTTATTGTAGACTGTAATAAAATTAATTTAAAAAAGAAATATTCCAACGACTGTATGGACACGTTACATGTAATCTTACATTTATTTAACTTGTAATTTGCAGTCTGGAATTTGTTTTCACCGACACGCCTCCTATGTTGTTTTTAAGAACTATGGAATACCTTGTAAATGCTATTATACCACCGTGAAATAAGCCATAGGTATGTAGGCTCCGTTGCCATTCATGTGCATTCAACGTTAATATCATTCAAAATAGCTCAACTCTCATAACATATACAGTTGAAAAGCGTAATTAAATTACCCACGGATCAAACGTCTAACAATATATAATTTTAAACCATCATTCAGGTGCAGCGAATATTTTATTGTTTCCGATTTCTTAGGCCTGCATTGTTTTACTTTAAAAGATATCATAATGATGGCGTACTTACAGGGTTATTCATAATTCCCTGACACATTACAAAAAATCGCTAGACTTGAATGGTGCAAAATAAACTTGGAGAGTTTCTCTTTCTATCGGCATGTCCTATGTTACCATCCATTGCACCATTCAAGTCTAGCGATTTTTTGTAATGTGTCGGGGAATTATGAATAACCCTGTATTTTAATGAATGGTTAATAATGAGATATTAGATTACCCTGAGTCCACGCGAAAATGAGATTTTGAAGCGTATTGAATAAGTTTTATAAACACTATTAATATGTATCAAAGAATTATGCGTATGAAAATAGTTTCAGTTTCCATATTAATATATCTGTTGAAAACGTTAAGGTCGTGGGTCGATCTTGCTACGTCGTTCGAGTGTCAATCAAAATATTCAGAAATTTTCATCTCCGATCTGAGATTGAAACGGGGGGCGTGGGGGTGTGTGACAAGGTCTCTCCGTAAAACTGTCACGAAGCTTGACGTTCAAACTTCTTCTGCTAATTTCCTGTCTGGCTAATAATGATTACTCCCCAAATTTACCTGTCTGGCAAAAACCTATCAATCTTATGTCTCTCTTCATTCTGTTAAAAATTTCTTCCGTCGATAAGAGAGAACATCGTATATGTTTTTGTTCTTTTGACGCTACTTCCAGAAAATGTATCTTTATGTGCAGTTAGAGACTTTCTCTTGCTTTTTGAAACTTTCGCAGGAGATATGTGATTTTGAAATTTGATAGGGAATATGTAGTTAAGTTTTTGAGAGGAATTGATCACATTTGACACAAGAGGACCTACACCATAGTTTCGAAAGTGTGCAAGTGTGAACTGTTAACTTAGAGACAATACTGTTTTCATATGGACTAGGGAAAGTACCTGTATAAATTTAATTACAAGATATATGACTCAAAATTGTCTATATATTTACAGCCGCGAAAGTGGGTAATATGATCGGAACAAGCTGGCTTCACATATCGTTAAAGAATATCTGTGTGTCGACTAAATTCAAATGATCCAACTTAATTTCTTAACAAACATTATTTTGCGAGATATCTGACTTCAACTATAGGCAGCAGAAGAGGCCTAACTAATTCAATTTAAAATGTAATAATCGCATTACCTTGAAACAAGAATAGCTGACAAAGCAAAGTGTTTATTTTAATATCACTCATGCAACTGTAATAGTTTTTGACGATACACAACCTCAGTAGTTGATAAATTGTATTGTAATCAAACAACTAAGATAATACAAGTGTAATTCTTCGCAGTTAGGTTGTCTTCTGAAGTAAAGCTGTCCACTATACACCATGTATGCGCTTGGGGGGGGGGGGGGGGGGTGGGGGGGGGGGGGGGGTTGAGGTGTACGGGTTTAGTTAAACGGCTCCCTGGGATCTCTTGCGCACATCCTGCAGTCTGCAGCGTGCGTCTGATGTACCAAATTCGAGCTAGTAGAGGAAGAGGAAGAGAAGAGACTGATAATAAGAGTGGGTGGGGCTCTGCCAATTAAAATTATTATATTGTTTAATGTTACAACTTAAAATTATATTATCATGATACAGCTTTCAAAAACAGATCTTTCCTATAAAAGTTTGTTGTGTCGATAGAGAAATCTCGAATGCTAAATGATATTTCCCCCCAAAATTATCACAACGCGAATCTTTATAGTAACAATACTACCAATTTGTAGATCACCTCGCACAGTGTAAGCCCAGAGGGGGGGATATTGATCCCTCATATAGCCTGCAGGGTACGTATGCTAATAAACTTGCATTGTGATGAACATTAAATGTAACTGAGAGCTGGTCGCCGTTCTGCCATGCATAAGATTGTGAAATCTTGCTTGGATCACGAAGTAGTTTGCTTCATGTTCTTTGGGTCAGTGGTTAGACATGAACGCATGTAATATATTATTTTGCCGACACGTAATGAACTAACATAAAGAAGTCTTGTTTAAGAACATAAATTTGACTAAGTGTGACACGCATAGGGCAAGTTAGTGTTATGAAAGAACTGTGGCGTGTCTTTGATCTGGTATTATAACCAAGAAAGAGAAAATGAAACATTAAAAGCTATGTCCTTAAGAAGTGTTAGTTTCAGTGCATTTTACACGATCAAATTAAAAATTATTTTTGAGAAGTTTTCTGTTATTAACATTATATACATTTTATGATAGGCGAATCGTTTAATCGGGTTTGAAACTTTTCAGGTGTTTGGTACTGATAGAAGTGATCGGAAGGTAGCCTACGTTCAAGCGAGAGATCGAAGGTATCGATATGAAACATTCCTCTTGTAGACAGGAGCTTTGAAAACTGGCGCAACGCAGAGATACTGGCGATGTGAAAGAATTTAATCAATACTAATATTACGTACCAAAGGACATTTCTTTAGATAACTTTTAAACATAATTTCACGTGTTTTGTTTGATGACATATTTTTGTTTTTAGACCAACATTTACTTGACATATTATTATATTTGTTTGGACATTTAAGAACATTGATCAAACGTCCACATATTTTACATCGTCAAGTGAAGTAAGAAGGCAATATTAAATTGCTGGTTCTGGATTAAATAAAATGAAATGATTGTTGGTTCAATGGTACTGTTCAGTAGTTCTCACATAGTGACTGGCAAAACTCATGATATGTCGTAAGATTGCCGCTGGGAGGAACTGAGTAGGTCGATAACGTATAAAGACGAGACACTATTAAGGTATACGCAGTTAAATAAAATTAAAAGTTAAATAATTAAAATTAAATCCAGGCAAAATTTACGAAAACAGGGTTCTTAAAATAACTTGCAAATTTTTCCTTAAAATAATCGAGAAATAAGGAATACCTTGAAGTTGATGGAAAGATTGAGTTAACTTCAGATCCTTAGAATGAGTTTGAAGTACCAAATATTTTTGGAGAAAGGGCGCAACAGAAATAAATAATTATGTACAATATTGAATATATTTTAACGTGAGGAAGGCAAATTACCGTTCTAGGACACGTGTAATGTAGAGGAGTCGACTTCACTTGCGCGGGAATAATATTCTCTGCAGTAGGACAATTGGCTCCCTTGATTGATTCAGTGTGTAACGATTATCATTAGCGTCGTACGTAATAAGCTAGACAAATCATATCATTTTAAGGTAATTCATTATATGTTGATAGCATTTTGCTTTGATGTGGAATGCAATTTATCGAATTGAAGTTCGGTGATGTGTGAGGCTCTTTATGAAGACAGGAGTCAATTTATTGGTCAGGAAGAGCAGGTTTACCAAATGAGCGACAAAATATATTGTGCGCCGATAAACTGATCTCAACATTATTTTTTGAAATGGCGTTTAAAGTTTGATTGGGATAAACTATTTTTGCATAGTTAATCCTAAAAGACCATTAGGGATGTAATGCTTCTAACTTTTTAGAACTGGTATTAGGTAACGTAAAGTCACTGTAGACCTTAAATTTCTTAGTTTTCCTTGTGATCTTATTTTACGACGCTGTATGAACCACAAAGTTGAATGGCATCGGATGTGCTCTTATAAGGAAAATTATGTATGACTGAGGAATTAGGGTGCATATAGGAGAAGTTTTAATGGAGTTTCTTCTGATTTTACACATCTTGGAAGGAAATGTGAAAATCAAGAGGTCTACTAGACATCCTTTCCTGGCTGACATTCAAACGCCATAGTATTTGATACGAATGAGACGTTGCGTTACTGTTTTGGTAGACCACATCTTTTTTATCAGAAATGTTTTCGCGGAGTAACATAATTGTAGGTTCCGTTCAATAGACTCGTTATTTATAAGTTAATAGTCGCTCAACTTGTCAAGAAATACCTCTTATTATGTGGAACCTGCGTACTACATGCCTTTCCCGGCTCATGTTTCTAATAATATTTTGTTTAGATTACATAAACTTCTCGTTATATAATTTTGTTTATCGTCATATTACTTCCTAGCTGTTAAGTCCAAGTATTATTTTTGGCACCATTGTCTCAGTGTAGGGCAAGAAATTTTATCTGACAGCATCATAAAATAAGTATAAAATTATAATTTTGTGTATTTTAATCTTTAGATTCTGAATTTCAGCAAGTACTCACCAGATTCAAGTTCTTTGCGAATGTAATTTTGAGTTGTTATTTTGTCCTAAACAGGTATTTAAATTTTTACGCATATTTTAAGGATTTATTTATCTTCCTGTATAATTAATTGTACCTTATAGATCAGTCACACCTGTATATAGTTCGATTGTCTCCTACGTGAGTACAATCGTGGAATCGATTTTTCTGGAAAGGTACATGATTTTAAATAAGAAATTACACGTTTGTTATTGCTGTTTGTTATAAAAACAATAATAGAACTATATACTAGCCTTCATAGGAAGTAACATATTCACTACATCCGAAGCAATACACCCCCACAGTCATATTAGAGGTGTGAAATATATTTGATAACGTCAGACTCATTACATACGAACACATACGATGTAAGACTTGAGGTTCTCACAGCGGTGAATATGGATACTTTCACGTGTCCATTTTCCTACCAAGATGCTTCAGATTAGTTCGTATACTTTTCGTATTTAACTTAACTTAGCCAAGTAGTAATAAAATGGCACGGAGAGTCTAGTGTGAAATTTATATTCACGTACTGAACACACGGCGTATGCCCCACCCCGATCAGGGGCACAGCTGCCAACCTTCGAGCCTTGTGTACTGAAGGCATTTGGCTCAAGGGTCTGAACACTCGCTTGCTTATTAATCACTTACAGAGCACGTGTCACGTGAGTCATCAGCCTCAGTTTTTAAAGCCCGTAAAAATGCGACGAAATCCTTAATTCATGAACTTGTTCAGGTTTTTCCCCCAAATTTTCCAGCGAAGAAACGTTTCTTGATTAAATATTCTTTATACCTTCTGTTACCCATTAAATATATTTGTCGCGTAACTCAGTTTTTATTGGTCTAAGAAAATTTATGCTAGTGTTTTATAGCATTTTATTGAGTTTACTACCAGAGAAGTAATAAAATACACAACAAATTACATTTAAATTAAATTTTAGTTTTTAACCCAGACATTTCGTTTTTGCCTTTGCGTAATGTGGGTGAATACGAAAGATGTCTCTGTAAGTATTCCTTTCAGCCGTTTCTTAAGTGAACCCTTGTAATAAACGTCCAAATAGCATGGCTGTGTTCCTTATGTCTTTAATAAAGTCATGGTACATTTCTTGAACCTTATAGTTAGTAAACTGAAGTAAGAACTCTACTACGCAATTTTTAAATAGCAATGGTAGAAGAACCACATAAAATATTTAATGTCGTGAAGATAAGGGTCATCGGACGGAAGGGTCCCTACTGTGGGGCGACGCTTAACGCGAAGTTCTTGTAGGTATTTCTCTCGTCGTATCTGAGAACTGTTCGTAATTTCATGGTCTGGTCAAAACACCGACCGACGTGTTTCGACTATTCATCTCCTTCGCTGCAGTTTCCATGATTAATTTAGTTGGAATCCTAACAACGATTCAATACGTACGCATGTCGTCGACAATTCGGTATGAGCATCACGGCGCGGTTGCCCACAGGAACGTCGAAAACTGATTAAATCTCGAAGACCCGTGTGCTGCAAACTTCGTTGTTACATTTGTAATATTTGTCTTTTCCTGTGGTTTATCGGCACAACGTTGGGATGGCTGTCTTCTGGGTTGTTGCTGTCTCCATCATCGCCTTGATAATGGAGATAGCAAGGACCTCTAAAAACGTAGGTAAACTTCTACTAGACTGCACGGCGCAACAACCCAGAAGACAGCCATCTTCAGACTCGCCGCAGTAAAAACCTCTAATCCAACATGATAAGGGTCCGTTCTTATTCGTATTTTGCATTTTTCCGTAGGGGGTAAGCAACGTGCACAAAAGGGGTCATTGTTATGTAACATTGTGGGGATAGGTTATTGTTGAAACACATTTTGATGCTTAGCAGTCACAGTTAGTCTCTTCGGATGTTGAATAACTGGTGATGTAAAGAGAATCAGTCGTTGCCTGATTTGAAGTTTTGTCACGGAATTTACTTGGAGGGACTGATAAAACCACGAAAAGCCTCAATCTGGATAGCTGGTGTTCCGCCTGCGATTTGAAACCGATACCTATCGAGTTCGTAACGGATACTAACCACTCGTCTCTGATTTTTTAATAAATAAATTGATTCTTATTATGGGACAGACTAAATATTTGCTTTTGTAATGCAAACCAAATGTTATGATATCTAAATCGTATCAAATAACCACTCTATGAAGGCTGATACGGCGAATAGGAGCAAAGTGTCACGCTTTTTAAATCTAGCATTATAAGGGTATGCAGAATGCTACACTGCGGTTTTACCACCGCCCGAAGACACCATTGCCCGTTTCACGGGAGGCTTTGTTGACGTCATGGCGATTAGGAAAACACTTACTGGGGATCGAAGCACGGTCGTCCAACCCATAGGCAGTCACTTTGACTGAGTCGAATAAGGTTCATGATTGGTGCTGAAATGTTGGCTAGAGAGAGGAATTTATGGGCGGCTCTCGTAATAGAACCAGAGACTTGGAAACTTTCTGTTCAAAACCGAAGTGGTTCCGTAGTTTTATTTAATGCTACAGACAACCGCTGCATTCATACCCGATAAGTAACGCTATGGATAGTTTTAATACATAATTATCTCAGTGACCTGACGGAATAATGCTTTATCATAAATTTATTATTTATTTAAATTAAATAATCATAGTTATGATTAACATTAAATTAGTACATACATTTTAAAATAATGTCTTTATTATTTTCAGCGCTACCAGACTGGTATTTTAGCGCGATTTCCAAAGAGAATAACACGATGTCTTCCACTTCACTACACGATTTCATAATTCATAAGGAATTATCGATTTATGTTGGTGATTACTTTTGATTTGAAACAGAGCATCTTGCTTGTTTGGACTGGCAATTTCTATCTTGTTAACTTTCTTGCGCCTGACGGGACTTTATTGAAGTTTAGGTTAAGGTCACGCCCTTAGGAAATCTATACTTCAAGAGATTCGACTTGAAATTGAAGGATTATTGTTTCAGATTTCTTATTTTTTGATTTATAACACACAGAGACGTTAGTAACCTTAATATCTGTAGAAAAACTGCAATTAATATTAAACGACCTGTACCCCAGTATAAAGGAGCCCTAATATTCTACACCAGTAACTTCATTCTTTTGAACGACAGGACTTAATATGATTTAAAGGTCGTATTTTAGCCTGGAACAACTTCACCTCTCAGAATCCCGTGGTTTATGTTGAAACGTGCTGCAGATTGAAGGATGTGCGTGAATCTCATGCTAGTGGAGACAGGGTACTGCACTTTCAAAACAATTGCATCAAAGAAGCAAAGCCACGTTGCTACGTAAATCTAAAATCTAAGTAGTTCAAGAGCAAGACGACGTGGTAACGAAGGATGATAAAATATCACCAAGCGTTTTTTAGTTATGAGAAATATGTTATAACTATGTAAAAACTTCGAGGTTTTATTTATTTTCTTATTCATTCTTTTACTTTCTTGGTGTTGCAACTTTCAAGGATGGCTTGATACGTTTTATGACTAATATCACTGATTATCTGCTACGTAAGAACATACATTTTAATGTAATCGTTAAAATTGAAATGTGCTTTTATTACACGTTAAAGGATAATATTAAGATTGATCTTTCAGAGGTTCTAAGGATGTTAGGTGGATGCAACTGATACAGGGTTGTGTCCAGTGGCAGACAGACGTTAGAGGTATTGAACCATTGATTTTGCTGTCACGTGTTTATATACGCAGTACGCATCTTTAGTTTGTATGCCCATAACGTTTTGGTTAATTAACATCAAGGAAAGTGACAAGTTAGAAGACCTAAACGTAGATGAGAGTATAATATTGAAAATTTTTGTATATATTTTAATTACTCAGGATATGGGTCTTTATGAACTCATTGAGAATCGGAAACCGCGGTAATGAATCTTAGGGTTTATTAAGGTAAACTAGCTTGCTAACTGTCAGCTTTTTAAAGAAAGATGCAGTACATGAACTCTGATGATGTTGCAGTCATGCTTTAACTGGTAAACGCGCAATGGCGACTGTATAATGATTTTTAACTGCGATTTAGTCCTTAGTCGATTTGCAGAGTAAAGTTACGGTAGCAGAGCCTGAAACCACATCACATGACCCGTGTCTAGCCCTTTGGTGGTAGATGCGGTTTCTAATTAAGCTCGCTTTGAAAATACATCACTGTATGTTATTCGCACCTCGCAAGTAGCACAGATTAAAAACGCGGTAACTTTAATATCCACACGCTGCTAAAATGCTGTTAACTAAAACAATTCTGTCATGTGTAACACACCTTCATGCATTCTTCTATTTGCATCACAACATGTAGAGTAACATGATTTAATTATTTTCTCTGATATAACTTTGTGTGCATTTTTTTAATGTCTGTCCTTTCTGACGTTTGGAACAGTTGACCGATTTCCATGAAACTTGGTATGGACGTCGTTCAGTTGGATGTCATATACTATCTGAATTAATTTCCTAATATAACCATTACCATTATAACGGAAAATGACCCAAGCGTCAGTTACTGTTGGGTCCAGTATAATTTTAGGATAGTCACTAAATGTAGCTTGTCCTGACTGCTGAGTTCCGTGATGTCACTCGACTTTTACAGGGGAATACGGGAATAGTATCTTACGGTGTGCTACAACCTCTTCTTTAAACAGTTTGAACGCTGGCCATTCTGAATTATTTCCGTCTCGTTCTATATGGCCCGTGCAGCTGAAACAGCATCGTTAAATAATCTACTAATTACAAATTGAATTTTTAAACCCTTTGAAAGTGACGTTACTCGTCACAACCATTTACATTAAGAGAACGTGGCTCTTGCAAATGTATGTAGCTTTAATATTCAATACGCAGTAATTTTTAGTGCTAAGAAAATGCATCATTCTGCACTAGATTTCTTCCTAGTTCGTAAATCCTTTGGTCTTACGGGTAAAATAAATTTACTGGGATTACATGATTCTTGACTTGACTTGAGAAAGGATCCTAAATTGTTACTATAAGTAAATATTCTAAAAATGTACAAGCTGTGATTTGTTAAGACTTTTCACCTCCAAACATACCTTTTTTTTTGTAAATCACTGTTTATAAAGGATGTGTAGCCGTTAGAATCTCATTTATACACGCAAATACAAATAGTGTGACGAAGAATAATAATTAATAATTGATTTAAATAACATTAGTAATTATTACTAATGTTATTTAAATTAAGAAATCATTTGAAAATATGAAATTATAGGCCTACTACTGTATTTATTATATTTTAAGACGTACTTTTTCACATGTTAATGTTTCTGAAATCAGGGTACGTCCTACATTTGATGGCATTAAAGAATCGATCTTGAAAATTATACCGTGTGACTAAAACACAAGAAAAATGTCCGTAACACTAGTCATGGGACAACAAACACAAAGATAGCAACAAGGAAGATACCGGAAGTATTAATACAAAGAAGTTTTATGTTTGAATATTGGCATTTCCTATTGCAATATGTGTAATTTCTTTATAAACGTAATACTAAATCAATCTTACAATCGATGGCGTCATAAAATCGAGGGAATACGTTAATACTTTGTTAATAAAGTGTATGATTTCGTTTCTGAAATCTTTAATTCTTTGTAAGCCAAATGTTGTAAAATTATATAATCCTTTCCGGAAGTCTCAATTATTATTTTTTCCTTACGATTCTTCATGAAGCCTTCTGTTACATTCTCACGAGCATGAGATGATAACACCCTGTCTTTGAAGACGCTTCAGTTCCAAATATCAGTCTGATGGCGTGATGTCGATTTAGATTTTGAAAAACTCAGTTTTCTTGATGCTCCGATTGTCCTAAGTTTATCACCCGTATTTTTCTGACAGTATTTAATGTTAAAAATGAAAATTGCTGTTTTCTAATTCATGGGTTTAGCCTTGAGGAGGCTTGAATATATTTCCCTTGCATCTTCATTACAATATTTTTTTTACGTAGCTATACGAATTTTTTTGTTCTTTATTATATATTTCTGATACATTATAGTTACATGCATAATTATAGACTATGTTATTACTTGTTATTGATTATAATATATTTTGTGATGTGGCAAACTTCCCGTTAGATCACCAGCCAGAGCGAAATTTTCTGTTTTTCTCTCTGGAACTGAAATACGTAACACACTACAGAATTACGAAAGTGTTACATTGATGGCGTTAATATAACGCACACATTCATTTATGACATAATTGAAATTCCTAATCCGAGGCCGAGGTAGCTGAGCCCGATTGTATGAAATAGTTTGACTGTTCTTACTCATAGTAATATAAAAGTTCGAAAAAATGTCGTAACGTGAAATGACCCCGTTTCTATACCTAAACCTCAGTTTCACATTTTACGTTCGAAACATCACCCACTCTGAAATATTCGTACAGGTGTTCTGAACACTGATAGAACACTCTGGAAATCCCATTTCCCAACGATGCATCATAAAGCCTCATCTTTGTAATGCTCTATAGTCGTCCATTCCTGTTACGCTGCGTGCCCTGTCGTCAAGAGGAACTCCCAGGGGATATTCTGAGCTTGTCCATCGCAGTTCCCTCGGGACCTATAACCTAAAAACTTTACTCTTCAGCCATCTAGAAACTTATATAAAACAAAACGGGTTCCACTACAGAAGTCGCCTTGCGTATCTGAGACCATTGATATTTTTTGTTCTAAATGAACTTGGGGTTTCGTTCGTTGAAGACAGGAATTCGTTCAGACAAAGAGATTTAGTCAGTGCACTCTCATGATTTTCGTGTGTACTGTGTCAGCAGAAGAGGTTATTGGAGAAACAATATTCTGCTTTACCCCAGAACATTAAATTAACTGAATCAAATCCTTATTAAGTTAAAATCGCACAATAATGTATTGAAGTTACTGTCTGTAGGCAAACACCGGACGTTAATGCCGAATGGTGAGCATAAAATATACGTAATATCCGAGGTTCAAATCCTTGTTCGGAGACCGGCTATCTTGACGGAGGTTTTTCTTGGTTTTAGTTAGTTCCTCGAGGTTGATTCCGGGATTTCATGTAAGATTAAGACACTACCGCTTCCTCTAACATCCTTCTTAATTCGCTATTCACTAATAATCGTATTATTCAACTTCGTGTCAAGGACATCTTGCCTGAAGTATATGAACAAATAACCGGATGTGGGTCATACCTGAAGGGCATAAATGTTGATGCTGGCTCTACACAGAGATACAGACAACTGCATTTGAGCATATGGACGCGAGTAATGCACATTTGCCAAACCAGATGGGCGTAACAATTTAGTCTAATGTAAATCATGTTGTTACGCACTTCTGACATGATGCACTGGATATGATCTTAGCTTCGACGGCGTTGTTAAATAAACTATGAATAAAAACACTAATGTTTTTCATTCACTATAGTCTTAGTTCTCACCATATATATTTATCGTTTTACGATGTTGTATTAAATATTGATAACATAAACTAACTCTTAATCACAGCCCTTCTTCCAAAACTGATATTTGCTTTTCATGTAAACAAATTCTCCAACGTTCATGGAGCCAAAGATTCATTGCCGTGTTCACAACAGCCCTCAGTGGTTTCTACTTCTGCATCACATTACATATTAACCCGTCTACTATTAAGCTACATGACGTCTTCAGTTACACGCGTGTGATGGTACATGTTTCGAGCCCCCCGCCCCTTCCATCATCTCGGCATTAATAAAACTCTCATCCAAACGTGCATTCATCTTGTGTGGTTTTTATATGCGTGAATTCCGTCAATCGGAGGTGACCTCGTTTACTGTCAGGTCAAGTGCGTGTTAATCAGAGCAAAGAATGTACCGCAGTTACGATTATCATCAACAAGGAGCGAACGTTACAACATTTAACACTTGCTGGGTTCGTTGCCCCGTTATAACGACTAAATGTGGGACATTCGTCTTAATGGAGGATTTTATGAAGAGCTCCCACTCCAGAAATAAAATACGTTTTGACCCCTGTTGGTTTAAAACAAAAATACAGTAGGATTTGAGCTTCTCACGGCGGTGAGTACGAAGATGTATGTCTTCTGGGTTGTAGGGTCGTGCAGTCTGGTAGAAGTATAATACACATATTTGATTTAATTTGTTTCGTAGTCCTACTTAACTGATTACTCTGTTTCAAGACAAAAAAATTATCTCGGAATGTTTACTTTAACTTTAAAAACATGTTTTCATCTTTGGGTAGCGTTATCATATCTGTAGTGTTTAAAGAAAAGAGATTAATTCTCATCTGAGACACTATTTGCTTGCTGAGTGTCGTCTGTTTACTTTGTTGCAGCGGTGTATGTTGGCTGAGTTAAATAGCCAACAGTGTCTTAAAAGGAGTATTATTAAGGATAGCTGTGAATTTCTGAAATTACACGTATCAGTAATACAGTGAACTTGGTTTAAATTTTGTTTTAAAATATCAGACTTTGTTGGAACATCAAAAATATTGGCATGCGTGAATACAATTTTTACAAAGGTATATTTTTTTTATTGCATATGTACGAGTATAAATATTCAGTTAAATTGTAGCACAGCGATTTCTTCTTCCTTCGTCTTAGACAATCCGCTTTGCCAGACTCGCTTACGGTCTTATCGTGGAATCAAAATGTAAACGTAACAGTGATAATGAAGGAAAGAAGTGCTGTGAGGTTACGACACTAGACGAGAAAATTAATTCTCGATAAGTTACGCTTTGATGTGACGTAACTTCAGTTAATAATTTATTTTAAAGCTTAAAATTTCGATGATACACTATTATATTCACAGTCGAATTCCTGTATCCCCTTTAAATCCCTACAATATTAATTTTATCCAACGTGGATGTACAGAAAGCTCCGCTTTCGATTAAATATCCCTAGCGCTGGACTACAGTTTACTGTACATAAAAACTTATGTTGGTAGCACTGAAAATACGAACTTTATGTCGTGTACCTCTACTCGGCTTATAATTCTTTTGAGTAGTGGTATATTACTTCATTGATGAATAAACAAAATTAAGGTGTTCGTGTTTGTGGAAGCCATGATGACGCGATTGGTATTGTTAAATTCTTTTGCTTTAATTCATAACGTCATAGAACCAGAACACAAACGCAAAGTTAGTGAAGGTCTGAACTTTCCGGGATTATCATGCCTTCTTATAAGTATTATAATTTATTGTCGTTGTCCGTTGTAATGGACATTAAAATGGCGGTTGTTTTGAGACAAAATTGGGCATTTTAAGAGTGGATAAGTATTTTAAATGTAAGAGACGGGAAACATTTATTTATAATGGAGATCTAATCATTCAATTCTGTAGAAAGTTATATATCACGATGTTAAATCAGTAGTGAGTTCATGAGACAGATAAATTTGTCATATCAGCACGAAGAATTTTGAGAATGTTTTTGTAATATTTTAGGAGAGTCTTTTCGAAGAATTTTCCATGCTCACTTTTACGAGATCCGAGTTCTTCAATAAATTCTGCCACATTATTGAACGTCTGCTGTCGCCATATGTTTCCACAGTTACTGAAGATTGTTCTTGGGGGGAGGGGGGGCATGGGGATGTGTGTGAGGGAGTGTCCGCACGCCTTCGCTGGACATGATCCTGGAAGATGAACAACACTGTTGAATCTGAAAGCCCGATTCAGTCAGCATGCTTCAATAAGTATTGATATAATGCTCGCACAGTAACCATCAGTTCACGATCCTGCCATACATTTCTTCCTTAGACTCCTATAGTCAATGTTGATGTAATGTAACGACAGTAAATAAATTCAGTAACTTAAAACTGACTCCGAAGATCATAATCATTTTTAGAAAACTAACAGTATCTCAACTAGTTAAGAAATTTCTCACGTTATTAGAAGCCGAATGTTCATTACCCTGTTCACAAAAGCCCGCAATTGCATTTTATATTGCTCTAAACTATTATATTTCCATCTGCGCTTAGTTCTCCTAAGTGGCTTCTTCCACTGTGGTTTTCCATCGAAAATTTTGTAAGCATACCTAATATTCATGCATGCTCCATACCCCGTCCATCGTATTTTTCCTTGGTGTACCTGTTTAAAATATTAGGCTAATAATGAAGGCGAAGATGTACAATTTCTCAAAGCGGTCACAGAATACTGAATAACAGATCGTAAACGTAATGTAGATATTAAATCATAACTGGTAATTATTATTATTATTATTATTTAGTGTTCTGTGTGACGACAGGTCCATATGAACAGGATTCTTCCATCCTTTTCTCGGACTGGGACCTGTTCATATACGTTCTTGGCAGATGATCCAGAAGTGGTTTGCCATTGCCTTCTTCTGTGTGTGAATGGGATGCCACGGAGAAACCGGGGAAGCCCCCGGAGGAAAACTCCGTGTTGCCTAGACCACGGCCTTGCCCAACACAAGTTATAAATTCGGGCCTTAAAATAATCACAGAGTTGTCATATTGGTATGCACCAATGGTACACATTTCCTGGGATGTCTGGCAAAGAGATGAAATGAACAGTTGTAATCCTTGTAATCAGTAATTTGGTGGAACTGGTGAAGAATATCCTGCTTAAAACTTTGTGTTTGTGGAGAATAAGTTAGGATTTGAAACTTTGGCTCACCGTTCACAAGTCACCGCCATGCGAATACAAAATCACGTATATGTTACCGTATTTTTACTTGCTTATCTGTGGAAATGTAAGCATTTGGTTAACCCCGTGTATCATCTTTGCCGAATTAGAGGAAGGGGTCGAACAAGGTGTTGGTTAGCGGCTGTGTGATCTGAACGTGTATCGAATTGCTACATCCATCCACGCGACAGATGGTCCACCACCGCGCTTAGTGATGGCGGCTTGAAATCTGATAATTCAATTTGTCTCTTTTCCTGCCTGCTGTTATCGTACTGCCACATCTCCCGGGAACCCGATCTGATCATCAATTGTCGTTAGGTCTGGAAAAGGGATGGCCCTGCGTTATTGGTACTGACGTTTGCAGTTACTGCTGAAGCTGCTCGCATTGGTTCAAAGTGTTCGTACAAAGTGATGGAGGGAGGAAGCCCTTTGCGGGGCACAAACTGAACGTATTATTTTAAAAGTGTAACTATCTATAATTCTTTGAGGATGCTAACCCGGGGTTGTGATTGTTGCTGGACTAGGATTTCTTTTGTCTGTATTGATCCCCCGAACTTTTCCATTTACTCTCTTACAGAACACTGTCTTAAGTATTAATTACTACTTTAGTTTTAGCAAGTTAAATAAATGTTGTTGGCTAATGTAATTAAATTCTTGTGTAGATGGAAATAATACTTATGAAGTTATATTACACAACAGGATGTCTCATCTCAAGATTCTTAGACATATTTACTTATGCGGTACTCTTTTATCTTTTCCTTTATCTGTCTTTCTTTCGTACTGTTTACTGTGTACTCTACAAAGTCTACAGATAAAGTGTGAGTAGGCTGGCCACCAATGTCTCTGTAGGTTCCACAGTGTAGTTCTTCTAGATCGTGGACTCTGGGTTCTTCTCGCGAATTCTCTTCGATCCATGATGCAGTGTATTAATTAAATAACTATAATAATCCCTGTCCTAGGCCTACAAAATTTTATCGCCTTCAACTGCTATCTCCCATAGATCCCGCCTCACATGATCCTCCCATCTACGTCTAGGTCTCCCCAGCGGTCTCTTCCCCTCAGGCTTTCCAACCATTACCCGGTGCACACCTCTTGCCCTATCCACGCGTGCTACATGTCCCGCCTATCTCATTCTTCTCGACTTAATCACCCTGACAATACTGGGGGAGCAGTACAGATTTTTAAGCTCATCATTATGCAATTTTCTCCATACCCCATCCTTGTCTCTCCTAGGCCCAAACATCTTCCTCAACACCTTATTCTCACACACTTGCAATCTGCGTTCCTCCCTCTGAGTGAGAGACCATGTTTCACACCCATACAAAACAACAGGCGAAATTACTGTTTTGTATACTTAATTTTTAGGTTCTTAGAAATCAGACGGGAAGACAAAATTTTTTGAACTGAGAATTCGGAATTTAGTATCCTCCTAACTTCCTCATGAGTATCATTTTGATTTGTTATTGTTCCGAAATATTTGAACTTTGTAACACTTTCAAAGGATTTATTAGCCACACAAAGATAATTCTGCCTGCCTGAAATACTAACATGTACTTAGTTTTTTCTGTATTTCCATCTAGCCCCACCTGTCTACTAGCCTCTAGTAAAACTTCTGTGTTACTCTTTATTGTATTTGTATCGTCATCCAAAAATTAACATAATCCGCATTGTACAGCGTTATATACTTGGTTAAGTAGCAGTGTGCATGCCGTATAAGTAACATTTTCCGAAAAGTTAAAGTGGTAAAACACGTGAATTGATGTCCGATTTTTCAATCGTATCTCAGCTTCAGCTGTCGTGCCTAAAGTTCATGTTTTTTCTCGTACTGTACTGGGATAGTACTCTAAAATATACTGTAGTTTATATGTGTCTGTTCGGACAGATAGGCATATTTCTGAACCATTATTCTTCTTGCTGTGATGGTCATTTGGGTGACATTCATACTTTATACATGCTTATTTAGATTGTCGTATTTCTGTACTCTGTTCACCGTCTGGTGTTTATAACACCGAAAATCCAACAATCAAGATTGTGTTACACCATATTCAGAACCCTTTAGAATATATTCTTATTGTTATTATTACGATGGTGTCAGACTGTGGAACTAGACCTCTAACGGGCCCCATGCTCATCTCAAAGTGACATGATAACTCCTTAACATCCTGCTGTCTTTGGATTGAGTGGAAGAAATTGGTTGATATTCTGAGTAGGTAATTTTTATTTTATATAATTTTAGTAACGCATTCACATATTTCAATCGACATTTCAGGACGAAAGATTGATTCTTTATCTGATAATTTTGTTTTTGTATGGATTTATAGGATAGGGTTAGGTGACGGACTTTTGTACATTGGGTAATGCATTGTCAGGTTCTATAACAGATTTTTGAAGGATTATTATAAACTCCATCAAGTAAAATCTTCTGGAGATACCGGGTTCAAATCTCGGCCCGGTTACAAACTATCCTCTCTGTCTGTCGTATAAAATTCTTGGAGAATACCTTAAATTAGGCCACTACCACTGCATTGTATATCATTTACAGTTTATTATTTACTAAGTTGAAGTTTCATCTATTGAAATGTTTGTCATAATTTTCATTTTATAATAATAAAACACTATCATGCATTATTTTATTTCAGCGAATTTCAATCTTCTTTCTGTACTAGGCCTACTATGATCTAATCGCTGACATTATGGTCCTCAAAATTAGTAATGTGTGTATTAAAACGGTGTAGACTGTTATAAAATTTGTTATTCAACTGTTGGAACTCTTAACAAATTGTAGGATATGTTTGTTTTATTGCCCTCTCCTGGTTAGCCGAATTTTTGTTACAAACTGCACGGCGAAGAACGTCAAATACCTATGTAACAAGGCTACGTACTTGGGAAGCTGTCATTATTGTCCGTGGATAATTTTGATTGATCACTGAGGTACTGTATCCAGTTACGATAACAGTACAATGGAATACTAACTAATATTTGGTTTCCTCCACCCAGAACACCGCAATTATGGCAGATTATGGATTGCCTGTATTATAAACATGGAAGACTAGGTTTAAATCAAATTTAACTTCATCGCTGTTGTAAGTCTGTGTTATGTTTATTTGTAACACAAACTGATCCAGTTACTTGAAGTAATTGTTCTTGAGCAGTGGATATATCAGAAACGATATTAAAATATCTCCTAATTTGGTTTATAAATCAGAGTTTAGCAGCCATGATTAATACTATAGGAATTTTTTCTTGTTAAAACACGAGCAAGTTATTTCTGTTTGTAATTATCATAATATTGAGAAACTGTGTTTTTATTATAATTAATTATAATTAATTTAAATATAGTTGTGAAACGAATATGGAATTTGTGTTTAAGTTCATCTTTGCCAAGAAAGTTAGCACTTTCTAACAACAATAATGAACCTACTTTAAAATTTCAGTAAGTATTTGATTTCCGATTAGTACAAAATACAAAATAAAACATTTGTAATGTAACTGTATATTTTATACATGAAAAATTATATGTAAAATGAAAGTAAAGTTGAAAATAAAATTGTTGTAAGTAAACTACATCGATTGTTTATGAATCTGTGACGTTCGGGTCGATTTTACATGCAGTGACATCAGAACTATTGTAATATCGTTCGGTTTTCATATGGCATCATGTCTGATATCATTACTATTCTTATTTCTGTTTATAATACAGTAATGTGGGTGTTTTGTTCTGATCGCAAACATTTATTGATTATTTCGTCGAATTTATAATTTATGTTTTTATTTGGGATAAATTTCTTCGCTATACATTTCTTTTTCTTTTGTGCATGAGTTGAAAATAGAAAGAGTATCAATAATACCGACTAGACGAAGTCATTTCATACAGAGAAACATGTGAATCCGGTTTCATGGTGAAAAACGAGTAAGCTGATTTGAAAGACAATAATATCGTTGGAATAGTAATTCAATATTGGAGCAGAAACGTGTTAATTGCGTGTCACTTAATTGCATTGATAATGATCATGGTAGACTCAACTCACTCACGCTGTGGTTCATGATATTCTTTGAAAAGTAGATTGTACGTATACTCGTCTTGACAAAGAATGACACACTTTCTTTATAGACCCCGATGGTTCGTTATCGTGTTCACAAAATCTTCTGAGCCAGCTTTATCCAGTTCGCTCCATCGATTCCTAGGTCATTATAAATTAGACTGTTGAATGGTCACTGCACATTTAAGTATCTGTCCCATTTTTCCTTGCGGTAAGCTTGTGAATTATTTGTATACCTATTCATTTTCTATATGATGTTTTTTCTCGGATAAAATCTAGAAATTTTGTGCTACGATAATTATTGGAGTGTGGCTTCTCAGTTATGATACAATGTTTTAGTGTAGGTGGTTACCAAAGTTTAGGAAGAATTTTTCTCCTCCATCTTTAAGATAGACATGGTAACAATCTACAAGATCATACAGCTTCAAAACCCAGAAGACCACTATCTTAATTTTTGCCGCCGTGTAAACCTCAAATAAGATGGTAATTATAATTCATATATTGCTCATAACATTCCACTTATATTTAGAGGTATGTAACATTTTAACTTCATATTACAAATGTGACGCGTATCGTAGACAGTTTGTTTCATGGGCTTATATCCTGGTACTATAAATCAAGTAGGAGAGGAGATTTGACAGATAAATATAGACCAATATATTCAAATTTTCGAAGACATGACATATGACTGTGTGCGTAGATATATGTAAAAGCAACGCATGTGTTTTACGATGTTCTGTAGGTGCGATCGCGATATTTCTGCTGTACCTTCATATGTCTAAATAATTCTAGCCTTTTATTATGATGCTGCACATAACGAATCGTACAACTGAACACCTCTTGTATCCATGGACATTCATTACAAACTGAAGGATGTTTAGGACCTTACACATTACGCATGCACGCACAAATCCATGCTTCAGCAAACAGAGATACGAATCATGAATAAACATCAAGTCTACATTGTCATGTAATCCGTGGTTCACCATTATACTGTCGCATTTTTCAAAACTCTGTCTTCCAGTAGTTTAAGTTCGTGTGAAGTATCAGCATTATGTGGAACGGAGAAGATTGTGTATCATTAGTGTACTAATGTTGAACAGTCGTCAAGAAACAGCTCGAAACATTAGCATTAGTTCCTAAGCAGCACACACGGATTGTATAGATGGCAGTGTTTGTGTCTTCGAAGTGATAAAGGGCTGTTTTTAGAATGATGTACCAAAGTTTCATATTGTGATGTACTAGTGTATGCTTAATTATTTTACTATGTATAATATGAATTTAAGGTGTATGCCCAAAACAACTAGGAACTTTGTAATTCATAGTATGTAACCTAGTATAATTAGGTTTGTGAAATTTAGGAAGCTTTGATGGGCTGAGACCGCCACGGTGGTCTAGCGGTTGAACGCTGGCCTTGTAATCCTGGGGTCCCGGGTTCGATTCCCGGCGGTGCCGGGATTTATAACTTGTTGGGCAAAGCCGTGGTCTAGGCAACGCGGAGTTTTCCTCCGGGGCTTCCCGGTTTCTCCGTGGCATCCCAAGAATTACTCCATACACACAGAAGAAGGCAATGGCAAACCACTTCTGTATCACCTGCCTAAAAAACATATATGAACAGGCCCCAGTCCGAGAAAAGAATGGAAGGATCCTGTTCATAATATGTCGCCAACATCCTGTAAAGGAGACTGCGTAATAAAGAAGATGGGTTGAACTTGTAGCTAGGACTGACAGACAAGTAATTTACACATAAGGAATTTGTAAGTGGGTCATATTGGTAAGAGCGAGAATGAGATGGGGCTGATATTAGTGTCCAGGGGTGGGGTCGGGCTCTGGGTAGACTACAACATTGCCAGTGTTCAACATTCGAGTTATGTCAGTGCCTCAGTAAACATTTCCGATTTATTGTTTCGCTTACGTCTTAACGTCCAGTTCTGAATAATTGTTTGTGAGTCGCCTGGCGTAGGGTGGTATAATGCCACCTATTATTATTATTATTATTATTATTATTATTATTATCATCATCATCATCTTCATCGTATAGATGGAGATTCTAATTACGTTGAGAATCACTTGTAAAATTGTGTGGTTTTCATGTATTCACTGTGCTGCTGTTTGTCACAAGCAGATAAAGTTCACGTCTCTTGACATACTATTGTTTGCAGTAGATTAAAAATACACTTAAATCAACTTTACATTAGTAATTTCAATAAAGCATGTTCATGTTGATCCAGTTCTTAAAAAATAACGACGTTGTGTATTTTTCCTTTAAATTTCAGATTAAATCTAATTTTGCGTTAGTACGGCAACTTCTCCAGCGTCACAATCAGACGGGTTGCCTATCTGACAGGTTTAAATCCAATTTTCTTCTTACAAATTATTTTAAACCACTAAAATTCTAACACTACGTTATCATAACATTCATAGTTATGTGAGAAAATCCTCAGCCGTGTGATAAATTCTATTGAGTTTTATTACAGGTGAGTGTTTTGCGGTAATATTCTATTTTAATTTTGATCTACGACATTTACTTTCCCCACAGTTTTAGTCTTCTGCCTCCTTTGTGTTTCTTTTGTTATAGTGACTTATTATTCTTGGAAGTGTTTATTCATTTCGCGCGTTACTCTACCCGCAGAATCCAATTTTATTTTTTATTTTTGTAGTCTCGTGTTATTAATTCTTATGACGTCTCTTCTTTACGAAATATTTCCCATGTGCCTTAGTTTACTCTCTTCAGATGTCTGCTTACAGGTACGTAGCTTTCAGCCCTGTATATTTCATGTAGTAATACTAAGATGTGTATCAGAAATGTTCACATAACATTGTCATCAAATTCCTTTATATTTGTTTTGCCTTACGTATGTTCATTTACGTGACGCGATTAGTTTTGGCCAGTGTTGTAGTCCATTTATGCTGCACTCAGAACTAAGCCATACGTTGTCGTTATGTGTTTGAATATTTCTTCTGAGCACCCAGACAGTCGTCTACATTAGAACTGGACGCATAAGTAAATTCGAAACCGCAACAGCGTGGCGCCGGGCATTGAAACAACACATTCATTTCGGTTAACGAAATCAATATAGTGGGCACCCTCTAATTTGCGAGAGTGCGCCAAACGATGTTACATTTTGTTCTCGTGCTTTGCTCGTACTTGTGTGTGTTTAATGCGTATGAATGTGGTTCGCCATTCAAACAGTTCTAGAACACGCTTATATCTTTTTTAAGTCACAAACCATTTACTGTTGTCAGCTCGCACAACGGTCATGTTAACATTTATTTTGTCAGTACAAACAGGGGCTAATGAAATGACTCACATTTATTGAGAAAGTTATGTAATTATTTAAAACAGAATTAGAAATTAAAGAAGGTTACTAAACATGACGCTTGAGTAATTACCATTTATTGAGTCTATTGGATATTATAATTTGAAGAGTCGGACATACTTGATATCCCACTAATTTCTGTTAACAAACATTTCCAATTTCTCATTGTATTTACTTAAATATAGCTAATTTTTGTCACTTTTATTTATTTCTACTTACAGAAATTTTTGTAATTACATTTTTTGATCAGTATTTGTCTACCAACTTACCGCATCATTCCTCGTTTCTGCATACAGTACATATGCCCTGATTAATATTTTCCATAGCACCCTTTAACCTCCAGATGCCCATTCTCCACCATTTGTCTACTTGTCCTAATGAGTACTAAATGTTTATGTATACGTTCTTTTCTCACAGTTGAGTAGTTAGCATTCCTTTTTATCATGGAGCTATGGGGTTTGATTCTACACCCGTAGCTTATGCAGGTGATAAGTATCGGTAAATAGTCTAAGACACAAAAATGGTCTTCGAATCTGCGTTTTGACATCATTGAAAGAATTTTAACGATTTAGGTCATTCACATTACAACTCATTATAAAGAGATTTAATAGCGCAAATGTGATTTGTTACAGCTGTGATTTCACTTACACAATTACTCTAGTACAGTCAACAAACTGTTTTGTTTAGTTTTTATGTTTTTTCGGTACTTTACTAAAATATTTTCCCCTGTTTAAGTAAAAAGAAGTACCTATTTTTTCTAAATATAATTTTTTGTCTATTAAAGAACCAGATGAATATAAAATCTTAATCTGTTTCGTTTTAATCAGCCTGTGTCAAATTTTGTAAATTCCAGTTTCCTTATACACTTTGAATAATTTCTTTTGAGATCGAGGAAGGCGTGGAATGAAAATTAAAGGTAAAAATCCTATTAATATTCCTTTTTATATCAAAAGAATTCTCTGATTTAATTTTGTTCCTACGAAACAGCTAACCGACTGTTAATATGACTGTTGTATGGGATGTTGCATCGTATAGATTGGTAGATATTGACCGACGTTTCAGAGTCATTTGCTCGTTACAGTGTTCAGGGGAACAGAGTGATGATAGAGGCAGCATACTTCTCTGAAACGTCGGTAAATATCTACCGCCCTACACGGTGCAACATCGTAGAAGGCATTCATGTTCTTACTCGTCGCCCTGAGAACCTTATATCGCATCAAGTCAAAAAAAGCACTTTTTGGATATTTTGGCAGCGCGTTCGTCAGAAGTACCAAGTCATAGGCCTGGAAAGTGGATTCGGCGTCATAACAATTCGATTTTGTATGTAGCCCTTTCTTTGAAGTGTTTTTGACCCAAAAGTAAATTTTTGCAGTTTGGGAATTCACCATACTCATCTCATTGTCCCTCGGTGGCATTATAGTCCTTTCTTTGATACCAAAATCTCGAAAGAATTTCATTTTGAGTCACTTGACATTGAGACCAATGTGACGTCAGTACTGATAGTGATTTCCAGGGTTATTTTAGGTACAACGGAGACTTTTAAACGCGTGCATATGGTCTGAAACAAGAACATCGACCGTGAAGATACTCACTGACGTCAGTGATTATGTTTTCAAAATCAGGCGGATTTTAGTTATGAGACCTTTTTGTTTAGATCAGGCAACCGTTCTTGAGAACCCTGAGACTTTAATTACTGAATATTTTGAGTAATAAACCCCGAAAAAATACGTCGATTTCGCATGACCGTACAAGTGGAGACGCGGAAAAAATTTAAATCAAAATCTGACAGTACAGACTCTGGTGGCAAGAAATTAAAAATAGGTTAGTGTGGTGACTGTGTTGGTCGGGGTCTGCCAGAGACTTCGTTGAGCAGGATTCTAAAGTAAGGCGGTACATTTTATATTAGTGCATTTGGCAGTCGCCAAGATATTTATATATTTAATCTAGTTTAAAGAAATTTAATGAAGTTCGTACTTTAAATGAGTTTTTCAAAGATAATGTTGCAATAAATTATATTACTGTTCAACACAATACATTTTCATTATCTTCAACTTTGATACTAGTTATTATTGACCTATATTATTACCAGGTACTACGATGTCCATCATTTTCATGCTAATGGACGCTACGATGTATTTATCTGAATATTCTATTCTGCATTATAATAGCTACAGATAAAACATAAACGTTTCCACTTTACTTGTTCTAAGCTCACACGCCTGTAGACTAGAACTGGATCCATCCACCCCGAAAACCAATACTCAGGAGTGTATGTCACACGAACACTCCCGAAAATACGCGAACACTAATTAGCTTCTATTTGATGCTCAACGTCTGGAAATTTTGGCTTCTGTCTCTTGTGGGAATTTGGCAGCGTTTATAGTGCACTGACAAGAAGCGCTATCTCTCCTCTTGTAAAATATGTTGTGTGCTTAAGGTTCACAATTTGACGGCTTCGCATACACTTAATGCGTCCGAGTGAATCTGCGGGAAATGAATTAACGGACCGTAATGAGATCTATGGTTAAAAAGAGCATGAACGTCCTCACTGTATAGCATTACCCATCTCACATTCAAGCAGTGCAGAACAGCACAACAGTCCTTAAATATCCCTTTAGATAGAAGCAGTATGTTACATCGAAACATTGGTATATACTTATAAGTCTACACGGTGTTACAGCCAAAAAAATAACCATGGATAAGATTATATAGGCTAGATTCTTTGCCTGTCATCATGACGCCTGCAGAGTACGTGTAGACTGTAATGCACAACACCACTGTCGGAGAAATGGTCGACCTAGCACGGCGTATCAGTAGCGTGTGAGATTTCAGGTACTTGTGCCAACGAATATGATGTTTTCTGGGTGTTACGGTGAAGATTCATAGAAGTTGACCGACTTTTTTTAACTGTATACTGTCTCCATCATCAGGGTAGTGCGGTTAATTTTTTTCAATACGCTGGCATGTGAGGGTTCTGCATATTTTGGAAGTTATATATGTTATCGCTGAAGATAAAAATATTTTTATATTGGCCCTTTCTTACGACGTTTAACACAGCCAGTTCTGACATTTTTATCCTAAAATTCTGCGCTTACATGGGCATCGATTCGATGACGTAATGAATCGATATTAGACATCAGTATGGGATATAATGCTAGAGGCGTAAGGAATAATTAACTAGCTTCAGTATTAGTGTTCCTTGTTCAAAATTTTACAAAATTAAAAAGAGAAGTGCCCATATTCAGAACGTTAAAAATTGATAAGTTTTAGAAGCTGCATGCATTTCAGCAGATACCTGCATCATCAAATCGTGCGAATTAAATTTCCTAGAATTCTAGGCTAACTTGTGGAATGGAATTTGTCTGATTTACAATTTTGTGGGATTGAAAGACCTTTAATTGCATATTCAAGGTTGACTTTCTAAAACAAACTTTCGATCGAAACACATTGCACCCTCCGACACGGCTTTCCAATCTACATTCAGAGGTATTTCCGGTAAGAGAGGTGGTTTGCTGTTTCCTTCCTACCTTCACGTAGTCTTGCTGTTAATTAAAAGCGGCTCGTTACAGAATCCGAACCTGCGGCGACATGACGTCATAGAAGGCGTATCCCAAAGGAGATGGTAGAGAGTTACAAAGGACAGGCTACAGCTAACGCTGGAATTAGAGACATGAGCAGAATACAGCGTAGTTAAAGAGAAACGCATCTAATAGTGGTTTAGAGTAGGGTTCTTTTCAAATTTCATTACACACTAATTCGTTATGCAGAATAGGAGAATATGAAGACGCCGAAATAAGACCGTATTAAAGAACGACAGACTTTATTATGTCTGTTTATATTACGTGTGTGTAGTAAGCGGGTATGTTAATCAGTAATTGATTAGATCATCTTGTGAATATAAGAGGGTTCAATGGAAGGGAAAGTAGTTTCATTGGGGTAGAAAGGAAATTGATGCAGATTTCAGATTCTCACGGCCGTGAAGTTGTTGTTTGTCTTGTGGGTTGTAACGCTGTGTAGAATTGTAGGTAGATACCGACGTTTCGGCAGAACATTATACCACAATCCTCAGGTCTAACGTGGTTCTGAAAATGGAGGTCATATGTTCCTTTAAAAAAAACTTCGATATCTTCATACAAGCCGGATCCTGAAGAGAAGTAGTGGTTTAGTGGTAATAAAGGCCTCTGCGTATTTTGGAGGCCGCCCGTCAGAACCCAGACCAGTAGCTCCATTCAATTTGTTATGATGCCGTAGTAAATTCCTCTTTCTTAGCTATCTCATTAATTATTTTTTATCTAACAGTGAAGTTGATAAAACAGTTAGATAAAAACAGAAATACAAGTGTGTAGTTCGCTGCAGTAACTCGCATTGTCCGTTCAAGTATGGTGCATCTTTTATGTACTCCTACTACTACCTTATTGTAGCCACGTATTCCATCATTGCTGTAGAAGCGAACGCTGCAGTGGCTTGCCGTAGAACTTCGAAGTGTTTTGGATTCTCTAGAGGAGAGAGGAAGGGAAAAAATACTTCAGAATCTTCAGCTACTTCGGTATGCTGAAGTCAATCCCTGCTCGGTAGGTTGCGTATATCTGGGGGTTAAACGATTGGTTTTTTTCCTCAAAAATTTGAAATCGTACACAGCACAGAACACTGTACGGAGTCTTGCCTCAAGCCTTAAACCCGACGAACTACAAACTGTTAGATGAAGAACGATAGTGATGTATATGATAATATTCAACAAGGCAAATATTTTAGTGTCGTCACTGCTTCCTGTTGGATAAGAAAACAAAAACTATAAACGTAAAATTATATAATTAAGTGGTATATTTCTGGTGTTAATCGCCACTACTAATTTACAATCTGTCATGTGTAACGTCATAGTATTTAAATATTTTCAATGTTGTCTGTGTCGTATTTTTGACGTAAGAAAATATGTTTCATGCGGAATTATTCGGCGTGTTTATGATGTATATTTATACAAAGTAACATCAGAATTATAAATGTGCAAATTCAGTGGTTTAGCATTTATTGCTATTTTGGATTGCAATGTTGCAGATTATAATGGCTGTCATGTTTTAATAGTACACAAAATCCTTACTTAAATAAACTTTATGTACTTTTCGAGGATGCATTCCAAAATTAGACTGCCATTGGGTATTACGGATTGTGGGAAATTAAAAGGTAGGTTTGTGAGATGACCTACAGTGGTACTGTGATTGTAAAAAGATCCATACAAATAGATTAATTTAAAATTTGTGGGAAAGAAAGACACATAAATGTGGTACGATAAACGTATTTGCACCATTGAATTATAGGGAGATGCCTTGAAGACTTAGAATATTTAAGTTTTGATTTTGTCCTGTGGGTTGTTAAAGTATTTAATTTGGTAGACGTTAGCCGAAGTTTCAGAGGTTTTTTTGCTTTATCTATAATCGCCCTGATGATCGAGGCAGTTAGTTAACTTATACCAGACTACACAGCGCAACAACTCAGTCGACAACCATGTTTACACTCGCTGCCCTGAGAACCTGAAATCTCACCTCAGGTTTTTAGTAAGTCTTGTAATTGATTCTCAAAGCTAAATAAACTTTCACTTTTACTCGTTTATTGAAATCGCTAATAGATTCCGGTGGGAGTCCATGAAAAAGATTTTTTTTTTAAATTTAAACATCCCTGGGGGAATATATCCTAGAATTTCCCTCGATCTTCGTATCTGTATTTCCCTTGTGAACAGGAATCAGCACCAAACGAAATGTGTTAAACCATACATCACTCAAACTGAAATTAGGATCCTGGTGAGAAAATAATCCTGTTCACCCGATTTTGGTATGAATATTTCAGTTTTTGGGTTCTAACTAACTTACGGTGTAGGGTCTTCCTTATAAGTTGATAGTTACTCATCTATTAAATAAATTTTCCACAATCGATGGAATCCATACGTTCATTAACACGTTTCTAAAGTTATCCCATTAGACACTGTCCTAAGACAATTCAGTCCACTTTACCCCTTCACATCTACTTTAATAGTATTCTCCCTTTTGTGTCAACGTCTTCCATTTTGCCTTTTTTCATCGACGTTTTACGACCAAAAGCGTGTATATATATAATTTCTCTTATGCGTTCTAAATGTCGTACCCATCTCATCCTGATTTTATGGAATATAAAATTGCGATTACGTCATCAGGGTACGGAAGATTATGAGTAATGACGTCATAGTAGATTATCACCGCCCACCTCAAAAGTTTGGGCATCCGTGACGTTGATATTGATTTTTTTTTTTTTTGGAAATTTATGGAAATTCTTCCAACTGTTCTCAAGATATCAGAAGAATGGACAGACTGTGCGAACGTTTCTTCTTCAAGGACTTGCTTTTTTAAATAATTGTAATAATATAGCGTGTCTGCCGGTTGGTGGCCCTGCCACCGATACTAGAAGCGTATTTATCCTACATTATGACTCTAGGATTTAGTACGAGTTAATTGTGATTACGATATAAGAAACTAACTAACTGACTAGCTAGATGGCTTACGGAACCCGAATGTTCATCAGCGAATTAACTCTAGCCCTCCACGATAGATGAGAAAGATTAAAATTACGTGATAGTCAGCGATGTTGCCGAGAATGAAATTGGGATATTTTGTTAGTATTACTTTATGTAACAGACATGAATCAAAATTAGTTAGAACGGGCATAGGCTTCTCGACGTGTTGTTGATATGAATGAACCTCAGATGGAACGTCGGTTACTCAGCGTCCTGGAGAAGATATTGTCAATTGTGGAGAAAAAATGTGTCCAATGAAACGGATTATAATATAATAATACGTGGGCCAGGCGAAGTGTTTGAATATTTAAATATATAAATGTACGAAATGTTCCATGATTTTTGTTTATTCATTTCATTTTTCATCCCTAAATTCCTCACACGAGGGCAAGGAAAGGAAGAAGGGTTTAAAACGAAGGAACGTAAATGAAGTTTAAAAAGGGGGTAAGCATGGAAGGACCCAAAGTTGATTGTTGGTGAGCGAAACGGTCAGGGTCAAAGCCCCTAGTAAAGAAACTAGCTGAGAATATATTTATGCCTTTTTGTAAGCGGTTATTAAAATTGTCTGACGTTCATGAAAACTGAAACGGCTCGATAATATTTCGTAAAATTGTCCAATATCAAATTTAATTAAAATAGATTAATGCGTTTTCGAGTTGATTTACAGATGGACAGAGTTATTGTATTAGGCTTTCGGTATTGTTATGAACGCTCGTAAAATATTGTCTATGTTTGAAAACTGCCTAAAAGGCCTGGCTGCGTCAACTGGATGATGTACAGACGTGTAATGGCCTAAGGCGTATTTATGGAATACGTGCTGAGTAAAGGATACTTATATGTGGAAGAACAATAGCAAAATAAGAAATTATAAGGTGATTAGCAAAATATGCTTAAAAAGGAAGATTTACTGGTCTAGGCAGTACATTTGCACTTACGAAATCGAAAATGCCATGAGGTCCTATGCACAATACCGCCTTCGATTTTATAGAGATTGATCTAATTTGACTCACTTAATTTGAAAGAGATTTATTTTTAGTTATGTGTTAACTGTTGTGATTAAATACAAGAACGTGACATTGCAGAAGATTGTAAAACTATTTGAGAATATCACATTTTTTTATAATTGTTTCATGAATAATTTTCAGTTTATTCCACGACACTATCATAGCTCAAGCCGTACAGCGTCGGTATTTTTTTTTTTAATTTTAAGTTACAACGAAGGCTTTTTGCATCGGAAATTACGTTAATGCCTGCGAGTAGCTTTACACACTAGTAGAATATTAATTTAATTATAATTTCCTTTAAAGATCCCACTTATCTTCGTGCCTTGTGATGACTTCTGAATGCAATTTTGTGTTTGTTACTAAAAGGGGTTACTGTGGCGACTGTTTTTACCTAACCTTGGGCGTTGGTGAAGAAGAATAAATATTGTGTGCCCCATGTTTAATGGGACAAACAGTAGCTCTGTGGTGTATCTGTCTTGCTCCATGTACTGCTAGAGCCTACAAGTAATGCTTGTTTCTGTTTTCACAGTTGGGGCACGCGCCTTGAAGTAAATGGCGGTGAATCCGTCTCCTGTCAGAGTAGCTCTTCCTCATTTCCGCTCTCGTTCAGCCTGTTTCTTCTCGCACTGCCTCTTCTTTCATTCACATATATAATCCTCATTCATTTTGAAATATTTTTACTTCAGTTAAAAGCTTTAATCCGACTTGCAACAGAAAGTATACTCTTCGTTCTGGTTAAAGTCAAACTGGAGACGAATAGCCTACTGGAATATATATCGGTCACAGAAATTTAGCATCGACGTGAAATTGTTCTAAGGTTTAGGTCGATACCATCAGCCAGTTGCCTTTTAATATTATATCAAGAAGTGATCATGTCCATGTGCCTAGAGATTATAATCGCTCTGAACAAATACAGCTTTGCAGATTGAAGATTACTGTCTGTGTTTTACTTTGACAAAGAGTGTAAGTTGATCGATGTTTAATATCCCCTGCTTATTTCTAAAAAAAATATAAGGTTATAATATTACGTCCGCGTATCCGTCTCAGCTGAGAACTTAAGAACGAAGTGACGGTTTTTTTTATTAAACTTGGTAACAAATTCACACGACCGGAAGTCACTTAATTGTTGTACTTTTAAATTTTCTGAGATTAATAATACTAACGTGGTGTCTTAAGAACTTCTGAGATGAATGTGACGCTAGAGCCATTAATCAACTGTTAAGCTGACATTTTTGTCTAGCCATAGACGTTCCATACATCTGCAACTTTTGTCAAAGCAATGTTGTGTTGATTGTAAAAGAAAATGTTGAATGCTCGAACTCTGTATTTAGCTTTCGATTTAACGACGGAGATTGATCGTAGACATTACCTGAAAACCCTACATGAAACATTTTAAGAGCATTTGCAGCCAAAACTTACATAAATACAAGCCGTTAGCTTCGCTTTGTTTGTCTAGCCATAAGTGACACCTCGAGAACTATCGATTACATTTTATTTTGTAGAGGTTAATAAAATTTCTACACGCATTCCAAATGTTATTGACATCTGGCACACATACCAACATACCTTTTTGCGCGCGGACGAGGCTGAGTGGAGAATCTCCAGGTAACCTTGATTACCACAGGGCTCTGTTTACCATGGTTACATTGGAATCCCCAGCTAACCGCGCAACCATGTGAAAGAATCCTCCGTGGTGACGTCATAAGCAATCCACACGTCCGTTATGCGTACATTTCCTTGTTATATATTAAACATTGGGACGGTATGAAACTTTATGTAATTGTTTTTGTAGTTTCTGCCTGCCTCGCCGTCTACTCTAAAACACTTGTATGATACACCACATATTTCTATCCAGTAGTATTATATATTTTATTGGAGAAACTCCAGGAAACTTCTCTTAAATTCTTGCTTTCAGGTATTCAAACAATACACAGTAAGAACACGAAATGTGGGAGTACCAGTGATGTCATTCACTTAGAAGATTCTGAAATTATGTGGCATATAATCTGCCGAAGTTTGAAGTTTCCTGACGATGGTGCGTTATAATATGTAAAATTGTTTCTTTTGAACTTTTATCCATCATCTAAATTGTAAAATTATAAAGCTATACCGTTTCGAAAACTGGATTCTCTTTCTGTCTTCACGTAAAAGGGACAAAAAGGTTATCTATTGGGCCCCCACGAGTAGGTTCATATATTTTATCGTGTTCCGCCAAGATGACGTGTGTACTTTTCAGGTTATGTGTGTAAATATACGTAAACTAGTCTTTCTCCTATCATTATTCATTGTGGCCTAACACCCTGTAGACCAGTCGGTCTGTTTAAATTAACACTGTGAAGACCGCTCAATTACTCCTAGTGGTTTCACTAATGAAACAGTCTAAGAGCCAACAGGAGACGTAAGATTTCAATCACAGATACCTTAATGCTCACTTAGGCTCACAAAATGATACTTCAGTCTTTGCGTGATGTTGCACCCCTTATATGTTCCGGTGATACTTGTAATGAATAGTAAATACGTATATCGTATAACTAACTGACTAGCTGGCTTAGGGAACCCGAAAGTTCATCACCCAGTTAACCTAATCCCTTCACCGGTTCTTGTCCTGGGTCGTCAAAATCCAATCGCCTTCAACTTCTATCTCCAAAATTTGTTAATTATTTAATTGATGTTATTAACATATCACGTCAGGTCCATCTTGAAGTACTGTTATTTTTGAATTGGTATTTGTTTTGAAGGAAAACGTTAAGATAGTGTCTCGGAACTGAAGTGCCTCCTTCAGGTTCGACAAATGTTGATGATATTTGTTCTGTCGATTTGTTAAATGTTACTGACATTTCGGAGTAACGTGTTATCTCCTTCAACCTTTGAACGTAGTAAAATTCCCACAAGACTCTTTAAATCTAAAAGAAAGGATCAGAACGTTCGTTTGAACCATCTGTAATATTTACCACTGCATAGTATGACTCCCAAAAGACACTACAACGAATACAGGCCGCCAGGAAAATTTCAGGTCTCATATTCGTAATAACCTATCAATGGCGATGTTTAAAATACTAAAGTCTTATTTGAAAGCAGTTCCGGACGCGAGGGAACCTCGGATACATAGTCTAGAGGGAGCTAACCGTGGTTTGGGAGGTTGAATAGGCAGTATACGAGGACGATGTTGATTGTTCTTTGTCAGTGCGCTGGTCTGCAGTTAGAAATGCACCTCGCGTACTGGCTGGTTGGACGGGCAAATCCTACCGAGCCTACGTCAGCAGTAACCGGAGCGTGGTGCTCAAGAATTCTCTGCCCTCAAGAAGAATTTTATTTTATATTTGCGCACAGAATTTGAGACGACCAGTAGAGTATCAGCTTACTTAAACATTGAATACTTTGTGTACATTAAGGGAGTGGATTTTCTTCTCACGTTTTCAGAAGATTCTTAAATCGATTTTCGTTATCAGACTTCTCTCTCCGATTGTTGAAAATGGTTATGGTTTAAATCAGTTCTGAAGGGTCCTGACAATAGTTACAATGAGGTTTACTGAATTTATGGACTTGTCCATTGACTATTATTTATAAATGATCACAGCGTTTTTGAATCTTTTCGTCCGTAGGTGAAAAGTGCAAAATATGTACTCATTTGGGTCCAGTAGAAAAAAATCTCAATCAATGGTCACTGTGTTCATTTAAAACTGCAAATTAGATGGGAGAGACATACACGCGGAAGTGATAAATGTGTATGAAGGTTTATACGGGACCCTCGAAGGAAGAGATCACGTGGGAGGTTTATTTTATGGTGTGAAGATGGAGACAGGGTCCAAGGGCGGGCTATATGTACAGTGCCTCCTTGATGTAGGTGATTTCTAGACCCATTGAGCGACTATTAACATTTAAGATTGGCCTGTACACTAAATCCTGAAATTTTTAAATTTAGTTATTGAGGTAGTGTCCTTCCTGTTCAAACACGAAGATGGAGGCAACATGGTCCTTCTAAACGAGGGTATCTATCTACAAGACCAGTGGAAAGTACAACTCATAAAACTAACATCGATATAAATATCGATATATATGAGTTAAATGTTTATGAGTAATCAACTGATATAATTTAGAGTTTTCTGTAAAATTCACTGCTATGCTGTTGACAGAATTTATCTAACCTTTTAGAACAGAAGCTCGTAAATATAATATTTAAGAAATCATTTCATACCGCAAAGATAAAACAAAACTTCATCATTATAAGGTCAGGTGGTTAATGTAGTTTTGGGAAATAATTGCTGTTTACACTGAGAATCAATCATACGAAACCCTTAAATACAAAATGCTGCGTTGTTGATTGTTAAAGCAGATGGGACCGTGTACGTGCTCGTATTCGGCTTTAAGTGTTTAACTCCTTGTGTATGCATATGATGAGCATTTACATTTGCTTATATAGCACGTGTTTTGTATGGGTGCGAAACATGGTCTCTCACTCCGAGGAAGGAACACAGATTGCAGGTGTTTGAGAATAGGGTGTTGAGGAGGATATTTGGGCCTAAGAGAGAAGACGATGGGGCATGGAGAAAACTGCATAATGATGAGATTAAAAATCTGTACTCCTCCCCCAATATTGTCAGGGTGATTTAGTAGTGAAGAATGAGATGGGCAGGTCATGTAGCGCGCGTGGATGGGACAAGAGGTGTGCACCGGGTATTGGTTGGGAAGCCTGAGGGGAAGAGACCGCTGGGGAGACCTAGACGTAGATGGGAGGATAATGTCAGGCGGGATCTATGGGAGATAGGAGTTGAAGGAGACTGGATTTTGTTGGCCCAGGACAGGGTCCGGTGGAGGGCTTTGGTGAATTCGGTGATGAACCTTCGTGTTCTGTAAGCCATCTGGTTAGTTAGTTATTTCCATTTGCCAGGAAAACGTTCATTCCCGGTCAAAAGAAGCCTAGAGGAACAATGAGTGTTTTTCACATATTGGTATAATCTGAGTGAAACAGCATACCTCAGATGAGATATTCATCCCGGGATCATCCGATGACTACCAGGTCTCCAAAACGTTAATTTACTCGTACGATAAACACCTACGCAGTATCAGGTTTGACTGGTTATGTTCTCCGTGTATGATGGAGGATGCCACAGCTTGAATCTACTGAAATTGTCGGATTACATTGGAGTTGTTACGGTAATGGAAACTGAATAGTGGCCTGTTTCATAAATCACTGGACGTACACGTATTTGATTCGTCACGGGAAAACAAATCGAACAGCGAAATTCGTGTAGAATATTTATCAGTGGATTGGGCGAGATTTTGAAATTTGAAACATAAATTCTGTAGTAAAACCTCGTAAATGCGAATACCGCTTAATCCGTTGAACTTCACACTAGAGGCTGCAAGGCCTCACTTTGCGTACTGTGAGGAGTTTGACGTAGTAACTTTGCCTGACATTCTGTATTGTACTTAAGTGTTTAATAACTATAATTAAAACAAGTTCTTTTCAATTTTAATTGCCTTATGGTTTCTGCGTTGCCATGTCTGAGCTAACAAAATTTTACTCAATCTGAATATGGAGTCTTCTACACCGAGTCTGGTAACGCTGTGCCGGTCTTTGTATGTTGCCTCTTCTAGTCACCAGTAATTCTCTTCTTTCAGGTTTGCATCTCTGTAGGATTTTAGGCTTTTGCCTAGTTGAATCATGAATAATCATGAGCTTGACAAAGTTAACTGAGAATTGGAGTGTGACAGAGAGAGAAAGAGATAAGTAAAGATGTTGAAAGTCTGGTACGTGATTGGTTAGAAGACGTCGGATGGCTACATACCAGCCTTGTGAAGATAACAGACATCGGGGTTGTACAAAAATCATCTGTGATTTAGGAAGGCTGTCAGGATATTTCAAATACCTGCTTACGTACTGAGTAGGAAACTCGGTTCGTTCATGTGACTGTCGACTCTGGCTTTGCCTTTAACGCAAGAGGAAGAGTGGCATTAGTGTTAGTATAGTAAAATAAAATCTGTCTCACTTTACGCCATTTGGCCAGGTGTTAAAATTATTGTAATTCTTATTGTTCGAACTACATTTTAGACAACAGAAGACTATCGGGTATAAGGTGTTTTATGTTAGCATGAAATAACTAATCGATAGAGTAGAGCCCTTGTTGAGACGCCAACGTGGTCACTTGGCAAGTCAGGTAATTTGTTTCTGGGATTTTGGTTCTAGACACTGCCGCACATATGTAATATGTAACAGTTATTTATGCTATAATTAGCAACTCGTTGGCATAGTATTTGTTTACTCTTTCTGCTCGGTATACACATAAGATCAATTCGAAGAGTTCAAAATATATGAAATTACCAAACATTTTCTGTGGGGATTTACTATAATGGGTATTGGTCAAATAGTTTTGGAGGGTGTTGATTTAAATTTTTTGGCTATATATTGGGACCGGCGGCAGGATGTTTGTGAATACGGTAATGAACTTATGTGTTCTATAAAGAGCAGGGAATTTCATAACTAGGGTTTCTGTCCTCTCCTGTTTACCTGAAGACGGAAGCGGAATCCAGCTTCCGAAAAGCCGTAATTTTATTTATAATTTAGACATTGGACAATCTCCAAGAAAACAATTTCAGAGATTATAACTCACCATCGTTAGAAATTTCTAGATTTATTCACAGATTATTTGCTCGTTTGCTCTGTATTAATATTGAACACTGTACGAAATAATTTGATTATCGAGTATTTGAGATTACACACGCTCACGTAATCTCATATTTCTGTAAATTCCAACGCCGAACAGTGGTAAAAGAGACTTGCTTCACTGTTAGCGACGACGACCTGATGATGGACACAACAATGACCTCCGAAACGTTGGTAAACTTCTACCAGACTACATGTCACTAGAACCCAGAAGACAGCCATCTTCTTACAACCCATATGATTTCTTAAACCAGCTAGTGGATCGCTGCCTGTAGTTGGGAGTGAAATTGAGTCGCAGAACCTGAAATTTTTAACCCCTCGCCATAGACCACACGTGTGGTTCGTCTTGAAGACGATAATAGTTCAGCCCCCTGATGATAGATTGCCATGTTGCCCTCCCCTTCCCCCCCTTTGCAGGCAATGTAGATTTCTGCAACGAGAAACTTAGGCACATGACGTCACGAGTTTGTTACGTGGGCGATGGTTATTAATGGCTGGCCCCACGGGTCATGTTCAGAAGAATTTGAGAGAGCCGTTCAAACCCCATTACGAAAGATGAATGCGTAACATCTCATCTGAAACATAAAGAGATGTATATGTTGGTGAATATGGTGGTTTGTAAAATTTTGTTAAATCTTTCTCGTTTAACGTACCTATAAGGGAATTTATGCTTATGATATAATTTTTGTGTATCCATCTGTCTGCATTCAGCCCTAAACTTAATATTTTCTGAACTAATTAACACATTTGTACGAAATATAGTGCCAAAATTTTGTCACTAGAGGCCACCATATCCAAGCAATTTGTTCCAGAAGGCCAAACGTAAAAATTGATGTATGAGAATTGTAAATCTACGCCACCTGTATGCATTCACAAAAGACGGTTAACTGAATAAATACGGTCTGGGCATGCCTTGCGAAAAACATAGTTGAATATTTTATAGATTGCTAAATATTAAAATTAATGCTCATAAATTTGCGCCTATGTATTTATAACCATATTGGTCTTCTGAGTAGTAACAATGAGAACGTATCAACTTAAGTGTAATTTCACTAACATAAATCATACATGGGAAATTGGTCTGAAATAGCTGGAGCTTCGTTGTTTAATGATGTATATGAACAAATAATCGGGTAATATATGTAACTGTAACCGTTCAGACCGTTAACATTATTTCTTCAATATCGAACGAGCATACATTGAATCGCATTAATTTCCATTACAACTTGAATATAACATAAACTTCTTAAATATTTAAAGTGTGTATTTCCCATGATTACAGAAAGTAAACGTCAGCTAATTTTCAGTTTCGTTTCTAGATACGTCTGTTACATAGCAAACAAGAAGTATTCTATCTCGTTATTTCAGTGCCCACATGTATTTGAAGTAAAGTTTTATATCTTAATACCATTTGTGTAGGGGACTTCATATTTGTTTTCACGATGAAACATTTCTGAAAATCGATTATGTCCGATGAGATATTTATGTTTTGTAGGATTTATCTGTATCATTTTCCATCAAGAACGGTCGGAAACAAGGAGATGCTTTGTTTCCATTGCTCTTTAACTTTGCGGTAAAATACGATATCAGGAAAGTCCAAGATAGGCAGGAGGGTTTTGCAATTGATTGGGATACATCAGCTATTGGCGTATGCTGATTATGTTAATTTGTTGGGTGACGACGTAAATACAATAAAGAGGAACACAGAAGTTTTATTAGAGGTTGGTAGACAGGTTGGACTAGATATAATTTTAGAAAAAACTAAGTACATGTTAGTATCTCGTCATCAGCAGACCAGCGGACAAAATCATATTAGGGTGGCTAATAAATCCTTTGAAAGTGTGAGAACGTTCAAATAGTGAGGAACAACAATAACAAATGAAAATGATATTCACGAGGAAGTTAGGAGGAGACTAAATTCCGGAAATGCTTGCTACTTCTCAGGTCAAAATATTTTGTTTTCCCGTCTGATATCTAAGAACCTGAAGATTAAAATATACAAAACAGTAATTTTGTCTGCTTGTGCGAAGCATGGTCTATCACTCTGAGGGAGGAACACGGATTCCAGGTGTTTGAGAATCGGGTGTTGAGGAGGATATTTGGGCCTAAGAGAGAAGGCGATGGGGTATGAAGAAAACTGCATAATGATAAGCTTAAAAATCTGTACTCCTCACACAATATTGTCAGGGTGATTAAGTCGAGAAGAATGAGATGGGCGGCGCATGTCGCACACATGGATGTGGTATGATGTGTTCACCGGGTATTGGTCGGGAAGCCTGAGGTGAAGAGACCGCTGGGGAGACCTAGACGTAGATGGGAGGATAATCTCAGGCGGGATCTATGGGAGATAGGAGTTGAAGGAAACTGGATTTTGTTGGCCCAGGACAGGGTCCGGTGGAGGAATTTGGTTAATTCGGTGATAAACCGTCGGGTTCCGTAAGTCACCTAGTTGTTTAGTTAGTTAGGGTTTGTGTTTGTCCGATAGGAACGAAAATTCAATTGGTTAAACTATATGGATATATACAAATGTAACAATATCATTACGGAATATCGCTGTCGAGTCTTGTTTCGATTTGAGGTGGTCCTTTTCTCATAGTTACCGAGATTTTTCATGAGTTTCCTTACTTGAGGCAAATGCCAGGAAAATTTCTTACGTGTGGCAACGATCGTTTCCATCCATTCGTCTTTTCATAATCTGAGCCGCTTACAGCGTCATCAAATAGACCGAACGTAAATTAAATAAAACGGTATTATCAGCGTACTTAGTTACTCTGCAGCGTTTTGATTAGTAGTCATGTTCATATATGTTGTGCCTAACGTTTCCAGTTTAATAACGTAATTTAAATTTCTGAAAAGAAGTCGGTGGGATTCATTTGGTCACCGATAGCATATCATCTCAGAGCACCGCTCTTGAAAGCAATTGATAGCCTAATAGCTTCGTGCTGTTAGGGATATTCAGTAAGTCCAGTTCCGCAACAACAGCTTCTAGTTTCCTAATTGGGGCGCCAAGCGTACATTGTTAATCCTTTGACTCTGTAAACTCGTCGATACAGGAAATGAGGGAGATGGTTTAACTGCCAGGGCAGTGTTTCTCCTCTTACGAAGCTTAAGCTGGGAAATATACCATTCGCTTGTGTTTATTGTAGCATCCTTGTTTATACATGTTTTACATTACTCCTAGCAATTCATTCGGTTTGTGTATATATATGTCACGTGAAGCTGTTTTCATATACGATGTTCTCCTATTTGATACTTGTATGCCCACTTTTAAACTTCTACCATAAATATTACGAACATGGAGACCTTTAGAATGTGGTGCTCGCGATATTATTGATGTCATAATATAGGGTCTATCTGGCTCCAGTTCCATACAAGGTGGGACATTTCTTGATTACGTGAACATATTATTTATTGCATTCTCAAGGAGAAGTCTGTTTCATTGGGTTGGGTGCTTAGTGATGAGAGCAAAACCATTTTATGAGACTTTTATACTTGATTTGTACAATAAGCAAGTACTCGGTTGGTGATCATTTGCTAATAAGGCATTTTGAGCTGTATAAATGTGTGTTCATATAACCGTTACCTTAGTAATGTTCTTAAGCGATTTTCAACATTATATGATACTTATGATTGTGTTAAGTACTTTAGACTTATCCGTCATTCTTGACGGGTAGTTTAATAATGTCTAATATAATGTGTTTTTATTTGAAATTATGTTCTTCACAGCTCTGGTTATTTTGCACACATACACGCCAACCTAAGCACAAACATACGTACGTACATATTTACACATACATGCATCCATACATACAAGCATGCATGCACGCTCCCGCGCGCGTTCGAGCGCAGACACACAACACCACGACCACCACGTCCACCATCAGGAGTGCAACGAGCACCACCAAAAAAACCAACACGTCCACCACGAAGACCACAACCACCGCCATTATAGTGACCACTACAAACATAACCACGATCATGACCAACAGCTTTACCACCACCAACGCTACCACCATCACGAACATCACCACCAC
>NW_019059726.1:1173564-1192866 GCF_000696155.1 Zootermopsis nevadensis
CCACCACCTCCACCTCGAGACCACCATGACCACTATTACCACGATCTCCACAAACACCACCACCACCACGATCACGGCAACAACCACAAACACTGCCACAACCACCAATACCACGCCCACCAACAGCACGACCACCACCATCACTGTGACCACGAGTTGCACGACGACTGTCACTTCCACGACCACCTTGGCGACCAATACCATGACCACTACCACCACGACCATACCTCTACTACGACCATCACTACCACAAACTGCCATTACCATGGCAATCTTCACATCACCGCGACCACCATTGACAACGGCCACCTCCACGACCATCACCACGACACCACCACTGCAAACACCACACCACAATCCCTAACACTAACACAACCACTACCACGGCTACCGGTACCACCACCCGTACAACCATAATCACCAGCACCACGGCCATTACTTCCAAGACACCCACAAACACGACTACGACTAACACTACCACCAATACCACGACCAACAATACGATCACGACCAACACGATTACCACCGCTAGCAGCACCAGCACGACCGTCTCTACGACCACGACCACAGCGACCACCACCAGCACGATCACTATACCACTACTACTACAAATACGATCTCGACCATCACCACCACGACTACGATTATCGCGACCACCACAACCTCTTCAAAGACAACCACCACTGCTACCATCACCAACACGACCACCACTACTACCACCACAGTGACCAGCAGTATGACTATCGTCACTACGACCACGAGCACATCGCCCACAATTATCGCCCAAAACCACCACTACGACCTCTGTAACTACCATCACTGCTACTACTACCACCACTTCCGCTACCATCACTACTACCTCGAACACCACGACCACCACTGCGACTAAGACCACTACCACGATCTCCACCACAATCATGACGAAAACCACATCACGACCACCACCAACAAGACTACCAGCACGACCAACAATACTACCACCACAACCACCACCAGCGCTACTACACTGACCACGTGGCCTTGGTGATACACCAAGGCCACGACGATCACCAGCACTACCAGCAGCAATACAACCAATATCACGACCACCACCAGCTCAACATTCCACGGCCAGCGGCTGGACCAACACAACGACCACCACTACAATAACCGTCAACACGTCGTCACCCACCACGATCACCATGACCATCACCAACAACAACACTTGCGGTTTGAATCGTTGATGTCCCACTAAACATACACGATACGTGGAGGTGGATGAGTAAGATTAAATATGTTGTCTTTGTGTTTGCAGGCGAGAAGCCGTACAAATGCTCTTGGGATGGCTGCGAGTGGAGGTTTGCGAGGTCGGACGAGCTGACCCGTCACTACAGGAAACACACTGGCGCCAAACCATTCAAATGTCGCCACTGCGATCGATGTTTCTCTCGCTCCGATCATCTGGCCCTGCATATGAAGAGACACAACTAGCTTCCTTTCCCATCGGAAATGCCAAAATTATAACACTTCTCATCACTGCCAAAATATGTATTTGTGGCATAAGATATTGAAAGAAAAAAAAAGTAAATATTTTGGCTGGTACACAGTCAATAAATAACGGGGCCAGTTTCTTTTAGCAGTCTTTACATTTTCGCTCTCCCATTTACAGTGTTACGCACTTCCGTTCTTTCCATATACATCACATTAACGTCTTAACAAAGACTTTAATGTTCGTATGTTACTTCTTTTCAAAAAAGATAAATTATTGAATGGTATATTTTATAAAGATGATGCCAACTTGAACATATATTGAACAGGAAGATAGTCGCAGATGATTCGGTGTGTTTGCAACTTCGTGCAACACTAGCCTATGTATTTGACGAGAAAACAAAAAAAAACCTAAACAAATCGTGGTGGGGTGATTACAGATTTTGTTTCCTCCTCATTTCAGTGTTTAAAAAAAACATCATACAGCAACCAGAATATATATATTAAGCAACACGAATGTTCGTCTTGCTGTGAATGGGTTGCGCCCTCGATCAGTAATGTGATCAACAATTTTTCCTTCTCTAAGCAAACGAGTATCAGTATAATCTATATTCCAAGTTTTCTCCGCACACTGAACTGAATCAATGTTCATGGTGTCGGATAACATATTGACGTTAAATGTTTTTCTATGTGAATGAAAAGTTTGTTTTCTCTTGCTTCCATTTTTTCCTCTACATATAAGTATATACATACATAAAACACAAAAAAAGAGAAAAATTACAAAATGTTAATCCTAATACAAAGTGAACGCAGTATTTTTCAAAGACTGGCTATGTACAGTGATTCTCATCTAGTAGAGACAAGACTTGAATTTACGCGCCAGTGTAACTGAATGAATGTTTTGTGTGTGTACTGATTGGCTCCAAGTCCCTTTTGTTTAAATGGTATGATTGTTGACGTCACCTTGATTGAAATAACAAAACGTTAGGTGGGTTTTATGAAATTATTATAAACGTAAATTTAGTTGAGCTGTGTCCGTAGACTGTAGAATATAGATCCCATCCCCATTGTTAAATGATAAATGTTAGATTTGTAACAGATTATTTGTAATTGTTAGAATGGAGTAAGATAATATTTTTAGTATTTCTTAAATTTCATTTCAATGAAAGGGAACTTGAACCATGACGTACTTCATTTTTTTTTTCATTCCTTCTGCATAAAACTTCGCCTCGAGTCAACTGAGCGAAGAAGGGTGGACGATGTGGGAATTTTTTTTTAAATATGAGAAAAGAACATTTATTTCCTTCTGTTAATTTTTAAAACACAGCGAAATAATTAATTTCTCATGTATATATTTAAAAAAAAGTGTCGTTGACTATTTTTTCTCTTCAAAATCATGCAACGATCACTTAATTATGGTAATAACTGTACGTATTATGTACAAAATATGACTTTCTGTGGTTAATTTTTGATCTTAGCTTTGCCCTTATTTGTGTCCTTCATTCTAAATACATTCCTCTTGTACGCCCTTCCTTTCTTAATCTTAACTGCACTCCATTGAGAACAAGGAAGAAGGAATTTATTTCCAACAAATAGACTTTTTAGTGTTTGTACAGTCACGCTTCGTTGAACTGCGAAAACATATATGATTATTGTATATTTTGTGTAACATGGCGCACCAACAATTTGTAAAATTGTCAACAAAAAATAGACGCTTTGAATGTTTAAAAAACTCAGATGAGCGATCAGGAAGGTGAGAATTATAGGATTGACATTCTATTATAATGTGTAATTGTTGCGATTAGCATCATTGTGCAAACTGTATCGCCAGCATTGTGAGCACGTCTTGTAACAATTCTTCCATCTGTTATGCTGTGGTCGATTAAGGCATAACATTTTCAACTGAAAAGAAAAGCAACATGCAAGATAAGGGGACGCTTGTATTTTTTTACAAGAAACAGGGCAGTAAAAAGTGGAGTAAGATCGAAAATATTGAATGCTGTTTTCTCTTGATCTGCTCCATATTCAGTGTTAACAAATTATTTGTAATATTGAATTTCTGAATCGCTGGATTTTTCATTGCTTTTTTTCCCATCTATTGACGTATACAGATATTTTCTGTTTCCAAATTTCTTGGAGAGGTTTATGAAGCTCTGTAATATTAAAAGAATTCCATACCTTCATGTTCGTATGAAAATTGTTTTTACTGTATACTAGATTGTGTGAAAACATAGACTTTGTTACTGCAGGCTGTTCCTTATAGTAAGAGATTCTGTTCCAAAAAACAGACTCACTTTCCCAATTCGTAATGAATCACACTTCTTAAGTGCACTGAGTGATAATTCTTATAACATGCTGACTTCACCGTGCTAGCAGAGTACGCCTGTCGACAAGTGAAGTAGCAGTTTATAATAAACTTTTCATAACAACTCAGTTACATACAGAACGTCTTTCTGGAAACAGTCGTTATATCCGGATGAGTCATGTTCCGAGGTCGAAGGGGAATAATGCAAGTGATTATGGGCTGGATAAAATACCTTGATTTAAAAAAAATCCAAGAAGGGTCTCGTCACTGGGTTAAGATGGGCTTGTCTGCCAGTAGAGTGAATGTTAAGAAGATTTAATGGATGTGTTGGAAAGCCAGTTAATTTTCTAAAAGACAAAATGTTTAAAGTATTTATGAGCTGGATGATAATTAATTTTTGTAAGTTTATCTTACAACCAGTGATGAATCGAAATTTAATTAGCATAAACAAAAATTATCATCGTGTATAATTTTGGCTCAGGGGTATGTCGGTTTGTTCAGTAAGGCGTTTAAATTTGTAATGATGTACCTACATTTTTGCTCAATAAAATATTTGATAATGCTATATGATGGCTGTTACGAATAGTTGTATGAGTGAATACCACAATTGTTAGGGGGACTTTCATTTCTCCGTATGTCCTTAATTTATTTTGTTACGGATGTAATGTAGTGCAGTCATTTGAAGAATGCTAGAGAAATTTTTATTTGAGAAATACAGGCTGATATCAAGAATACAGAAATGGCAACACCAATATGCTTACTGTAGAGTTATGGAGAAACAGGTGTGTGTCTCGATGTCTGATTTGTAAATGATTCTAGCCCAGAACGAACAGCATGCAGTAACAATGCTCTTGTACCATTGCTTGTAATTCCCGCTCAGTGAAAATAAACGTATGTTGCTGTTAAAACTCAAAAATTGTTTTATTTATTACAATTTCTCTTAATTCCTTTGACTTCCATCAACAGAAACAAATTTACTGAGACTTGTATACAAAAATATTAGAACCAGATATGTTGATTGGGAACACCAGGAATAAAGGTTACTGAAGAGGTAGAAGCCACTAAATATATCCTTAAAGAATGCAAGAAAATAAATTCAGAATAAAAATATATCTTCGCCTGTTTAACCCACTTTCCGAACTTTATTATTAACAAATTAGGAAGTACATACAGCTTAATGATTCTGACACTTGCATTCTACATAAGCTACTATCATTTCCCATACTGTATTACGGTTCCATGACAAAACCGTACACGAAAATTGCGCACAGAAAAAAAGCCCACTCATAAATGCTCACACGAAAATTACCCACACGGACAAATGCTCACACTGACGAATGCACACACTGATAAATACTCACAGACAAATGCTCACACGTTAGAATGCTCTCATGGACGAATGCCCACATTCACAATACCATAAAGTAATCAGCCGCGTTAACTGGTTACCATAGTAAACCGACGTTTCTGGAACATATTCAATAAAATTTTCTCGGGCAATCAGCTGCGTTAACTGGTTACCTTAGTAAACCGACGTTTCGGGAACAAACCCTGAAGATGGGGACAGTTCCCAAAACGTCGGTTTACTACGGTAACCAGTTAAGGCGACTGATTGCCCGAGATTTTATTGAATTTGTTCTCAAAACGTCGGTTTACTACGGAATTTGTTCCTGAAACGTTGGTTTACTACAGTAACAAGTTAACGCGGCTGATTGCCCGAGAAGATTTTATTACTGAAACGCCGGTTTCCTACGGTAACCAGTTAACGTGGCTGATTTCCCGAGAAAATTTTATTGAATACGTTTCCGAAACGTCGGTTTACTACGGAATTTGTTCCTGAAACGTTGGTTTACTACAGTAACAAGTTAACGCGGCTGATTACTTTATAGTATTGTGAGTGTGGGCATTCGTCCATGTGAGCATTTGTCCCTGTCGGTGGAGTCGAAGAGAGCAGCCCATACAGTGGGCTCTTTCTGTGCGCAATTTTCGTGTGGTTTTGTCGTGTGCGCATTTGTCTGGTCACCCTGCCTTACACATAGACATTTCATCCTTACACATAGTCGTCTGAAAATGAGTCTGAATTCATTCCTAAACTACTGTCTGTTTTGACGCCTCTAAACCTACTTACATTACTAGACACAGATTCCTGTACATCTGCCCACATTACTCTATGTGGTGTAGACTAAGGAATACCCATCCAATTAACTGACTCTTTCCATGCTCATATTACTATCTTTTCGGTTCTTTTATATTGTAATTCCATGCCTAAATTTATGGCTCTTTAAATGTTCCTGTATTCGCCTCAGTTACTAGCTATATAAACACCTCTTTGCTTGCAAATAATACTCTGTCCATATACAGTTCTGGTTACACAGGCCCATTTCATTGGCTGTATCGGCGACTCTACGGTGCTTACATGACTTCCTATTCAGAGTTACCTGTAACCGCCAATATAACTGGTTAAATAAACGCCTCAACCTATGTCCAACTTAGTGGAAGATTCCTGTGTCCCTCTGATACTATTATCTTGCTGCGGAGGTGCCTCTACAGAGTGATCTCTGACTATAAAGACGCATCCATTACTCTCAGCATTGCAGCGAACACACATGCCAAAAATATTGGCTATGTAGAAGCCTTAATAGGTACAGATGGCTCGTATCAGGCCTCTATATCTGACCATATTATAGTCTAAATAAGTGGATCTAATGCTGCCTATGCTGTTCTCTGCCATTGGCTGTACACTGGGTATTTGCATACTACTGGCTATGTACAGAAACCTCCGTCCATGATTGTAAGACTGGCAGAACAGACGTGTATATTGCACCTTATATGTCCCGGCCTTCAGACCTGGTTATACAGACGTCTCTGTCGATGTCAAAATGTCTGGCTGTAAGACGTCTCTATCACTGGATGTATCATCGGCTATAATTAATTACGTTTGTATCGATCGAAGTATACGCATCTACCCCGCTTCTATTGCTAGCTGCTTTGACGCTTGTATCACTGGCAATTTTCCTGGCTACAATGAAAATATAGACGCTTCTATATTTGCCTTAGTTTTTATATATACACGCCTATAGCCAAACCCATATTTGTGGCTCTATAGACGCTCCTCCTAGATATGTTGACACATCTAACAGTGTCTTTATTATTTTCTATATACACACTAAGGTAGCTTATGTAACTGGGCAAATGGACTCATCCAACCTAGCCTATAATGTAGGGTATAGAGACTAATGAAACCTGACCTTTTCAGGGCGTCATATCTTTCATCTGCCTATTATATGGGTATGACTGTAATACTGGCTTGAAAAGACGCCTGTATATCTCGCTGTATTACGTACGTAATGGGCACTTTTATTACTCTGTCTTAATGAGTACATAGACGTCTGTAAATATGCCCATATTACTGGTTGTACAGACGCTTCTAATCCCAAAATTAATGATATTTAAATCACTCAATACATGCCTATAGCATTGGCCATATAGATACCTCAATCAGTGTCTATAATACTGGGCACAGAGATAGTTGGATCCGTGGCTATAAAAATGACGAATCAGGTTCTATAACAATTCTTATAATACAGGATTTGAGACCAATATATCAATGTCCATATTGCCACAGTATAGCCCATTATTGGAGCAATAAAGTTTAATATCATACTGGCCATTATATACAATAGAAAGCGAAATTTAGGCAGGGTATAAAACGACATAACAGCCCAGTACAGGTGTTTCTAACTGGGATATTAATCTCGCCTTTGTATAGCCCACGAATGTGCTATAAGGGGGTACTTACAGTCCATTCTATAGCACAGCATAAGCGGTCAAACAAGAGCGAGGGGTGGCTATAGCATAGTCCTGTGTGCAAGCTATTTCTGGAAGCATCATTCTGGCCATAGTAAATCCCATTACGTCTTACTGACGGGGTTTCCAACTGACTATCGTTTTCTTCAGCGAGCTGACCTGACCTAACGTAACCCAACCCAAATTAATGAAAACATAACCTCCATTTTCACCTAACCATTGCGCATGGTGGTGACCACATGAGTGTCATTGACCCAACCGAACCCAACCAAAAACATTGAATGAAAATATACCTCGTTATTATTATATGATAATCGCACATGATCGTGTGCTTATGCATCACAGACCTAACATATCCTCCTAACTTAACCCAATAAACTCAGCTTAATGAAAACAGATCCCCATTGGACCTGACTGTTTGTCACCTGCGTATGAGCGTCATCGACATAACATAAGTCAATAGAATAATATAACCCTCAGCACCTGACCAGCGTGCATAGCTGTCTGCACATCAAAACTGCACGAACCTAACCTAACCTAACTCAACTGAACCCGGCGCATTGATAATATACGCCTTTGCAACTGACCAGTGAGCATGATCATTTTCGCATGTGCGTCATTGACCTAATTTAATCTGAACTAACATAAGCCTACCTATCCAAATTGAATATTAACAGCCCCTTTTCAACTGACCATTACACATATTCCTCTGCGCATGCGCGTTACTGACCTAACATACCCCCAACATAACCCAGCAATTAAGCGACCCGTGCTTCAGCTCACGCGCGGGCCACAGCATCTTCTCCATTCCTCTCTGTCACGTGCTCGGGTCGTCCAATGAATGGTAGTATGGCCACGTGTATCCCTGATGTTGTGCTCGGCGGCGAGAGAGTCTGTCTAACGAGCAGCGGGCCGACCCAGCGGTGCTTCTTGTCTCGCGGGTTCTACGTCACAGTGGCGGTGCTCCATGTGCCGTCGTTTCGTCTCACGACGTGGTCTGCCCAGAGGTGCTTCTGCTTCGCCACATGCCGTAGCGGGTCCTTCACGCCTGACATTCGTCTGATGTCGGCAGAGTGGAGATGACGGCCTCTCTGCTGGCGTAAGGTGACACGGATGAGTCGACGCCCAAGGGAGGCGTGGGCGACTCGAAGTTGCTCCGCAAGGCCCTTAGTATTGACCACGTCTCGGTGCCGTAGCAAAGTGCCGGCAGTACGATGGAGTCGAAGAGCTCAGCACGTAGTTTCACGTCTCGCGTAGCGTCTATCACCGATCGGATGGATCCGAATGCTGCCCATCCCGCTCGCCGTCTCCGCGCCAACTCCGGTTTGAGCTGGTTCTGCGCGGTGATGAGGCCTCCAAGGTAGATGTAATCTTTGACGTCCTCAAGCTGGAAGGCGCCGACGGCGACCGGAGCAACGGCGGCAGATCGATTACGCATTGTCTTGGTCTTTCTCATGTTCATCTTAAGACCGACGGCGTGGCTCTCTCTGTCCAGCTATGCCAGCATCTCGGAGGCTTCACCCGGCGTCGCGGTATGAGAACAGTGTCATCAGCGAAGCGCAGGTGGCTAAGGCGCCGTCCAGCAATTTGGAGGCCTCGATCGTCCCAGCAACAGCGACGGATCACGCTTTCCAGCACCGCAGAGAAGAGGTTCGGGGAGATGGAGTCGCCCTGACGGACGCCTCTCACCACTGGCACCACGACATCCCTCTGGTAAGGGATGAGCGTGGTGGAGCAGCGGTCGTAGCACGCCTGCAAAATGCAGACGTACTCCTCCTCTACTCCTTGCTGCCTCAGCGACTCCAAGACGTTCTCGGGTTAGACGCTGTCGAATGCCTTCTCGTAGTCTATGAAGGTGAGTACGAGCGGGATCTGGTGTTACCGGCTTGTCTCCAGCAGACGGTGGATGGTGGTGATGTGGTCCATCGTGGGATACGATCGGCGAAGTCCCGCCTGCTCTACAGGCTGCGCCTCCTCCAAGGTTCCACGGATGCGCGCAAGCACGCACCGCGTAAAGACCTTGTAGACGATGGGGAGGAGGGTGATCGGCTTGTAGTTGGCGAGGTCCTCGCGATCACCCTTCTTGAAGAGACGGACGGTGCTTCAGGTGTGCCAGTCGTCGGGGATCACTCCGTCTCGGACGTATCACGAGAAGCGTAGAGTGGGAAGCCGCAGGACTTGAGCTCTGTCGTGATGCCGTTGGCAGATGCGATGAGCGGAAGAAACTTGAGTAGAAGTCGTGCATCTCCTCCTCGATGCGGAGTCGCGACGTAGTTCGCTCTCCGGTAGATATCTCGAGGCAGGCAATGCACAAACGGTACTCGGCGAGATCGCGGGCGGTCTTCTTAACGATCCTCCTCGCCTCGGCGGCTGCGAGAAGACGGCGCTTCTCGAACCCGGCGTTCCTGTCAGCTTACCTCCTCCTCTCCAGCAGCTTCCTCGTCCTCTCCGTGATGCGCTGGTTCACGTAATTCGGCGCGGGGGACGTCGCCTGCTTGCTGACCATCTGGAGTCGCTCGACAAGGCTCGCATAGTCGGCATTGATGACTTCAATAACGTCGAACGCCTCCAGCTCCGCCATGACTGTGGCCAGGAGACGTGGTGGTGGTCGCCTGCTGCGTAGCTGGTTCAACCTTTCCTTCAGCGGGTTCAGATTAATCTTGGCACGGAGGAGGCGGTGGTCGCTGCCGCAGTAGAAAGACTGGACGACCGCGACATCCGACACCGCGCTGCGGTTGGAAAGAAAATGGTCGAGTTCGTGGGTGAACTGGCCGTCTGGACTAGCATAAGTCCACCGCCTCTTCGATGGATTCTATCCAAACCAACCGAATGAAAACAGACCATATTAGCACCTGAACATTTCGAATGGGCGTAAACACATTGGCGTCACACCTAACCTAAAATCAACTTAACCCAAACCAACTAAATGAAAATAGAGCCCCTTAGCATATGATTATTGTGCATGTTCTTCGGCGCATACGCGTGAGTAACCTAATCGATACTAACCTAACCCAAACCAACCCAGCTTTATCAAAACAGAAAACCTTCTTTTGTACCTGTCTATTCCGAATGTTTGCCTGCGCACGAGCGTCTCCGACCTAACCCAACCCTTGGACTTGGCTGGGCTGTCCCGTGTATGGGTTTGACCAATCTGGTCCTGGTATTGGCTAGGATGGACTTGTTCGAGTATGAGGTGAGGTAAGATGTGTATGATTTTTCCATGTTGTAGACCAATTTACAGTAATACCCCTTTTAACACGGCCCCGTTTAGCACTGTTTCGTTATAGCGCTCAATGGCAACAGCTGCTGCCATTTCAACATCATTGCTAACACTCATTTAGGTGGCCAATTAGTCACACTTCAAACCTGCATTCCTGTTGAAGTGGTTTTACCTTCTACCCAACACCACTTCATTGATAACAACCAATGGATCAGGGAGTAATTTCGAATTTTAATACCTACAACCTCCGTCGACAATTTAAGAACCTCGTAGAGAAAATAGTTGAAGAAGATAAAAAATCGATCAAGCAATTTTTAAAAGATTACAAAATTATAAATGCTATAGATAATATCTTGGTCCGCAATGGCCGCGCGGTCTGAGGCGTGGACCTTGTGCCGCTTGGTTACTGGAACCGTGGGTGCGAACCCCACTCAAGCCATGGATGTTGGTCCGCGTTTTTCTGTGTTGTGCTATCCTGTGTACAGGTAGAGGCCTTGCGACAGGCCGATCCCTCGTCCAAGGAGTCCTACCGACTGTCTAATAGATAAACGCCAACGAAAAGTTGGGACCCGCAGTGCTCAGGCACTTGAAGAACGGGACGTTCCCAGTATCCCAGTATAAATAATATCAGAGAAGTCTGGAATGAAGTGACTCCAAACTGCGTGTACGGGGTGTGGAGGAAGCAATGGCCAGAAGCATGCAGCCATTTGGAGGAATCGGTCGTAAAAAACATCGCCGAACTGGCCAGTGAAACAGGAATGGAGGGTGTGAATGAGAACGATGTTGAGGAATTGCTGCAGTCTCATGGCAAGACCCTTAGCAATGACGACCTTAAAAAACAGCAGAGCAACGCATCCAGAATGAACTTACAGTCTCTGATCCAGATGAGGAAGCACCAGCGAGAAATTTTCCAAAAAATTCTCTCAGGAAGAGACCACCACGATCACGAAAATTATGGATCAGTTTATAGGATAATACCTTGATTATGAGCGGAGCTCCAAGGTAAGGCGAGGTGTTCTTGAAATGACTATCTTGCTACCAAGAAATATTTCGTGAGAAAACTCAAGAAAAGACTCTTGACTCTTATATCACCAAGAAGCCGAGTCTTGTAGATCCACAGGCCGGCCCCTCATCTAAAACATAATTAAATAAGTTTCATTCTAATCTACGGACTAGGCGACCGGGGTTCGATCCCCGACGGGGGCAGAGGATTTTTCTTGTAGCCTCTGCGTCCAGACCGGCTATGGGGCCAACCCAGCCAACTATCCAATGGGTACCGGGGTCCTTTCCCGGGGGTAAAGCACGGCCGGGGCGTGATGCTGACCACTCACCCCATCTAGTGCCAAGGTCAAGAATGAATAGGAGCTCCCCCCAAGCGCCTATATGGCATATAGTGGGACAGCTTTACTTTACTTTACTTTTTCATTATTCTAATTGTATTTGTATTATCACCCATCTAATATATACAAATGCTACAATGACCCCGTTTAGCGCTCCACTTTCTAGGAACGTATCGTAAGCGTTAACCATGGTATTACTGTACATGCTATGAAGTGGCGTATCATTCTTGCCATAGCAAGGCAAAAAATATTAGCTTTTTTGACGTAAATACATCTATAAGGAAGGGTCATTCGGCAAAAAAGTGTTACGAAAAAGGGAAACGAAAAAGTGTAACTTCATTGTTATGTTACCTAGGAAACGTTACATTACATTCATCTACCACAGACCCATCTTAAGCGTAACTAATTCAAGTTAAGCATTCAAGCATTTTTGTTACCTAGGAAACGTCATCTGTTTACTCGGCATTGTTGTTACCTATAAAACATTACATTACCTTACCTTACCTTACATTACATTACATTTCATTACATTACATTACTTTACATTACATTCAGCTACCACAGACACATCTTAAGCGTAACTAATTCAAGTTGATTAAGCAATGTCTTAATCAAACTTGTCTCAATTGTAAAGTATGTATAAAGGAAATATTTAAAATAAAGGGAAGATATAAACTTCCTTTCCGTAAAGACGTATTTACGTCAAATTCTCCGGAACCGTGGTTCCACTATCACTTTTTGGTTTGTTTATTTTTCCTCATTGTATAGAACAAAATACGAGATATTCAGTAGGCAATGTACACTCCATTTTATATTCAAGTATAATAGCTATGATGGCCGTAGTATATAGAATTATACTTGCTATTATATGGGGTGTTTATCTTTCCATATTACAATTCAGAGAAGAAGCTATTAAAGAGTGTGTAAACTTGTCATAGAACAATGAAAAATACAAGTAATTAAGGGAGTATTATTATGGTAACCTGTAGAGACTGGTATCAATCTGGCCATAGTATTGCGTATTATATTATTACATAAATTTAGTTGCGTAGCTCAGTCTACTACCTATTAAGGTGCTTGTGGATGATTCAGACTCATCATTGAATTGGACAGAATGCATGGTACCAAAATTTCCATCATTTTGACCATTTCGAGCTATTAATGGAGGTACCATACTGGCCAAATTATATTACAGTATTTTAGTTATTGCTATCAGGTGGGGTATTTTTGCAATACAATATGATGTATTAAGATATGAAACATACTATGCATGGAATAGCCCAGTGTGCGGGCTATTAATTTTTGTATCACATTTGTCATAGCATAGCTCGTAATATATCTTTATGGCAAAATGAGATGCGAGCTATTGAGATGGGTAACAATATGGTAATTGAATATCGTGCACGGGACTCAAACTTCAATTACTCTTATCAAATGTAATTACTACTAAGAAAAATACCATTATGGTCACAATGTAGACTACTACACTAGCTATGCAGGTGATACCAATGTGGTTGTACAGTCGAGAATACGGGCTATTAAATGTGGTATCATTCTGTGTATAATATAGAAGAGCTATTAGTTTATAGATCTAGACATCGTGAAGTCTAGTATACGAGATATTAAAAGGTATCTCACTGTTCATAGAATAGCGCACTGTACGAGCCATAGTATAGCCGAGTATACAAACTATTCAGAGAATATGATTTTGGCCACAGTATAGCCCAATACATGAGCTGTTAAGGTATTTATATTCTGGTCAGAATTTAGCTGTTTACAGGATTTGTTTTGTAGGTATAAAGTGGCCAAATTTAAGTACATTATACGAACTACTAACGGCATGTCATACGCACGATACCCCATTATATGAGCCATTAAGTAGGGCAAAATATTGGCGATTACATAACGCAAAATAGTGTTCAGTAAATGGGCTACTATTCTGGACACAGTGTAGTCCAATATAATAGCTACTAGGGTGTATATTTCTGCCAATAAAATCTCACAATATACGAGCTATTGAGGGGTGTATTGTTCAACCCATACTGTAGCCCAGTACACGAGATACTTACAGGTTATAGGACTGGATAAGTATTCCAATGTACCATTGGTAATAGTATAGGCCAATATGCAATTTTTGACGGAGGGGATCATCCCTGTCATTGTAAAAAAACAGTATATCAGCTGATGAGTCGACTATCAAATCCGCCATTATAATTTCCAGCAATGGAGACATTACGTGGGCTAGCATTGTGGACATTGTCCAGTAACGTATGAGGTATGATTCTTGCCAATGTACTACCCGGGATGTGTCATTAAGGGGTGTACAAATACAGTCATAGCATAGCCCAGTATACGGACTATTAAGCTATGTTATTATGGACATAGTATTTCATAGTGTGTGTGGGCTACTTATGAGGTAATATTTTGGGGATATAATATTGAGATTAAGTAATATTAAAGACGTATAGATTATTCTATGGTAAGAACTACTAGAGCGGTGTAATTCTGGCCATATTGTAACTCAGTGTACTATATTTTCGGTAGGTTTCAAACTGGCAACTTAAGAGCTGTTAATGACATTATAATTCCATATACATAAATGACCAATGTTCAAAACGTATTGATTGGTAGTATTCTGGTCATAGTACAGTATAGTTTGCGACCTATTTATTTGGCAAAACAGTTAAACTCAGTATGCTGTTTTTTATGAATGGTATCAATCTGGATAAGCCACGGTGGTCTAGCGGTTAGAACGCTGGCCTTGTAATCCTGGGGTCTCGGGTTCGATTCCCGGCAGTGCCCGAATTTATAACTTGTGTTGGGCAAGGCCGTGGTCTAGTCAACACGTAGTTTTCCTCCGGGGGCTTTCCCGGTTTCTCCGTGGCATCCCAACAATTACTCCATTCACACACAGAAGAAGGCAATGGCAAACCACTTCTGGATCATCTGCCAAGAACGTATATGAACAGGTCCCAGTCCGAGAAAAGGATGGAAGGATCCTGTTCATATGGACCTGTCGTCAGACAGAACACTAAATAAATAAATAAAATCAATATGGCCAAACCATACTCTCTGTACGTGTTATTAAGTTTGTCTCTATCTGGCCATAGTACAGGGTAAGTCAAAAGTAGCTACACAACTTTGGAGAACTGTAACCGTATTGCCTGCAGCCAAAACGTGCTGATGTCAGCAGATATCTGTAGAGCGTAACCAAAAGTTTCGTTTGTTTGTTGTAGTTCTTCACTTTGCCGCTGAGAACGCTTGTGAATTTTGGAAAACAAAATGGAGACTTATAGTGGCGAGGAAAGAGCACATTGTTTGTTCTGGTTCAAACAAACGAATCCTCTTCCGTAATTCTCTAAGATCGTTAGGTAAGGGTGGGTGGTAAACGTGATCCTTAATGTATCTCCACAGGAAGAAATCTGCTGGTGTGAGATCCGGTGAACGAGGTGGCCAAGTGATTGGACCTGCTCGCCTAATCCACCGACCTGGGACGTGGAGATCCATATATGCTCTGACATCTGTATGGAAGTGAGGAGGTGCACCATCTTGCTTAAACTGAGTTGCATTCTTCGTCTGTTCGAACCAGAAGACACATTGTGTTCTTTCCTCGTCACAGGTATTTCCCAGTACTCGTGTTATAAAAGGGTGATTCCATTCTGGCTGTGGTATACACCATTATACGTGGCATAAAAAGTATATCATTCTGGTCATAGATTCCAACTGCTGATACTGCGGTTTCACTACGGACTGCTTGTAGGAATACACAGGTTTGTAATTAATAATGATATGGGTACATATGAGAACGTCTGGTAACACAAACAAGCTGTAAGCGGTAAGTCAGGTAAGGAAAAGTTTAAAATAGAACACTTAATATAATGGAAAGACTGTATTAACAAATAAAATTAATTGGTTATGCAAATGTATATATATTCATTTTAACTGCTAATAAATCTACCACCAGAAAAAATGAAAATCATTACCGTCTAAATATACATCTATACATATGCTTTAAAAACTGCTATATAGACGCCTTTAAATACGCCTATAATACGCCTATGATGATTATACGGACTCTTCTATGAACGCCTTTAATTCTGCCTATACTGACCAATCTAACCATTATACATCGTTATAACACAATGGGTATATAAACGCCCTAACCAAGCTTATAATAATTTTATACCAGTCTCTTCATGCCTAAAAATCTGGTTATATAGACAAAAATAGTGGGTTCAGAAACACCACTAAACATTCCTACAAAAACTAGCTATTTCTTCGAACGAAATTCACTCCTATATCATTGGCTATAGTGACCCCTCTATCAATGTCTAGAAAACTGGCTATATATTACTATTATAATATCTTAACTTCGGTATTGGACAAACGTCAGGGGTAAGTGTTGTACAGTTTTTTTTCATATCCCGGTTTAAATGGGTTGGCCCTTGTGCCGGATGGCGGTCTAGAATTCCTGACTGTACTGAATGAGTTATTCCAGCTCATGAATTTAAAAACATATAATGTATTCTTTTTATGTAAGAACGACCCTTGTATATTCAGAATCTTTGTTGGCCCACTGATATAATATGACGCAAGTAAGTCTAAGATCCATCTAATAAGAATAATTCGTGAAATAAAAAAGTATATTTCGTGTTCTGGTTGTCATTCTAATCAAAATTGAAATTTGTGGGCTCTTTGCCAATACTTGGCTCCGTTATAGGAAAGATACTTTCTTGAACATGAATCCAGGCGAAGCTCTGATCATCAGAAATTCTATCGGCGCTCCTATAAACCTCCAAGTGTCACGGGGAAGATAAAGAATTTCAGATTCTCTACACCTCGTTGCTAACCCGTCTCGTCTGTTTGTGCCCCATGTCACTTCCTACACCATCTCTGTCTCACCAGGAGCCCTAATTTGAATTTCAACGAACGCCCGGCCTCGAGTATTTTGATACGAAATCAAGCCCCTGTCCTCGTCTCGTACACTTCATGTATTACTGAGTGCATAAGTGATGCAAGGATTATTAAACAGACCAACTTCAGTACTAGCTGAATGCATGTCTTTATATAGCGTCTAAGATTTTTCAAAACATGTAAGGTCTCAGAATAAATTTACCCCACAACATTCTAAATATGAAGGGTAAACAAACAGGCTCGGTGGAAAGTATACAAAGATTTTTGTCAATGTCCTCACTAATACTACAGAGTAATCCACATTTCCTTTTGTCCTAATTCTTGTTCAAAACGTTGGATCCCATGAGGATCACTGTTGGGTCTCCTGAGAATCGTTTTCAGTACCACGATGGAAAACGATGGGTTAGAGGACTGTACGTGGACTTAAGTCTGTTTTATCTTCATACATTTTTATCCTGTCTAGGTACAGGCATTTAAGTTACTATTAGCAGATCCCTGCTCAAATGTTTAATGATTTACAGATCTGAATTAATGTCTATTCGAAACATGCCAGAGAACCTAATCTGAGACAATTGAGGAATAACAACGTTACTCGACAACGGCTTTATATTTGCTTTATTAAGCGTTACTAATAACGTATCTAAGCTGTCTCCAGTTTCCTTAAAACTTTTATAGGATTTGTTATTTTCAGCAGATTTCACGTAAACTCACCGCGCGCACAGGCTAGAAATATGTAGAGTGCAGTTGAAACTTAATTAAACCGCCTTCAAGTCGTGAAATACGTAAAACTACTCGATGCATAAAATTTGGGGATTTTCTCTGAAGGAAGAGTAGAAATTGAGAATAAATTTACGAGGAAAATATTTGGAACTGAGAGAAATAACCGGACAGTAATTGATAACCTAAATAATTTTTACTGTTTACGTTCCAGGCCTGTTAGTGTGATTAAACAAAACAGTAAGAAATTGGTTGTACATGTAACACGCGTAATGAAGGATAACTTTATGTAGTCCTACATTTTTAGTTGAAATAACTCGTGGAAGGAGATTTTTGGGAGTCTGTCGTTGATGATACGATATTAAGATGGGTCTTGGAAGGTATGAACTGTGTTTATTTGGTGTATATAGTTGTTAGTGGGGCGTTAATATGTATGTTATGGATAAACTTTATTAGACATAGTGGCAATAACTGCATTTTTTTACTTTTATTTTAATAGCGTAATATGAGACATAGAACATACTTTCGGAAAAACTTCTGTTCCATTACCGATCTGTGAACCACAAAAGGCTGAGAACCTCTGGGCTAGCCGATTACTTTATGACACTATATTAGTTACGGAAGTTATGTGGTTTATGACATTGTCCAATAAGATTATTATTTTTAAAGCGAATTTAATTTAAATAATAGACTATTTAAAAAGTCAGTTCCCATTTCAAAGGAAACACAACACGTCTTCGATACAAAGATGAATTGGTTAATGCAGTTTAGGAAAATATTCGCTGTTTATTCTAACAATCATACGAAACCCATAAATACATTCTTGAATAAAATTAAGCGTTACTGAATGTTGAAGCACGTGGTATATAATGTTACCACTGTGCTTTCAAGAATAGAATATTTAATGATACTATGTAATTTCGGATTAGAAACATTAAGATGAGTATGGATGCTGAGAAGTGAGAGACGAATACGTACTGAAGCAGGAGGCCATTAGACTAAGCAGATGATAAAAGTTCTTACAATAACGGAAATTAAATTATCACTACAAAGCAACATAGGAACTGTGTCACATTGAACGTTGCACTGACGTTGATATAAACGTCTGTAAGAGACATACTTTCAATTATTGTGGTAATACATATTTGTTTATATTTGTATGCGGTCACATGCATGTTTTGAATTTACTTCCATATTTTTTTCAAAATGTTATGGCAGAATATTTGTTATATAGCCTATTCATATTATATATGAGTCAAATATCCAAATTAACAGAGGATATTAAGTAAGCAAATGGATAAAATAAATAACAGAAACAAAATTGCAAACATTAATTTAGAACTCAACATTATTGTAACTAACAACTGTGTAGTAAACGAATCGTGGATACGAATTTCATACACGTAATGGGAAATTTGTTTCTGATTAATTGAATAAAACCCGTTATAAAACGTCAAAATAACACTTTGTACTCGGACATTTGGACCACGATTTTTGTAGTGTGGTTTCCTTATTCTGTAGCCTTTTCCTAT
>NW_019059726.1:1194121-1208028 GCF_000696155.1 Zootermopsis nevadensis
ACTGCGCAACATTACAAAAGACAGTCATTACCATTCTCGCCGCCGTCAGAACCTGAAATCTCATCTCCCCGATCGTCTCCGAAGTCACCAACATCTATAATAACTGTCAAATACAGCGTAACGTACCTGAGAGATTCTAAACATGTTTCATTGTACACGCAAGAGGCCACCTATCCTGTTATATCCACGACTTCATTTCAGTATCATGAGGAGTATCAGTATCCAATCCACCGGCGACGACAGAAGCTACCGCGCAGGTCTACAGAGTTGCGCGCGCAGTATCACCGACCCTCCCCACCATTTTTATTGCCGGGGAATACAAAATAAGACCCGACATTGTACAGCACTCAGAAAATGCATGGGAATTTATATATTTCACGTACATTGTCTTTCGTCTAATCATTTGAATTATCCTATTATTCGAGAACAAAAATTGTGTGTGGTTGAGAAGCTTAGTTATTTAGACTAAGAACTAACCATCCAATAAATAAATTAATCATATCGCAACCCTTAAAAGTATTTTTCATTGTTATTTTGGTTTTAAAAAGATAAATAAGAAACTTGTCAAATTTTCTTGCTTCATAAATCCTATTTGAGAGTACATAAATACACAGGATGTTTGAAAAAAGGAAATATCAAAAACTTACCCACTTCGTAATAACTTCGATCTAAAACGACTATTTAACGACGTTAATCCAACTCAACTGGTCATGTAACGACGATTGAAAGACAGTACGATTATGAAGGTTGAGAATCATGCAAAAAGAAACAGTTTTGGCCTATTTTATTTTTCAGCTCGAAAATGAAACTGATTAAGAATATTTAATCACTGCTATGGGATATTCCGAATACCAATTGGTAACCAATATATTGGTTAGCGTGCTCGCCACTGGACCCAGGGATCGCGGGTTCAATACCGGGCGAGGTCGATTGAATTTTTAAGGGTGATAAAAATCCGTAGCACAACTTCCTTCGGAGGGGAAGTAAAGCCGTCGGTCCCATGTCGTTGATTCACAGCATGTAAAAGAAACTTACGAGCATGATACGAGATGTTTCGTAAACAAAATTCTCCTGATTAACTGCTAGATGGCTCTGTCAAATCAGGATTGAGTAGAAATTGTGCACACTTCAAGACCTCCGAAAAGGAGGCGGCTAAAACCCACAACCGGGTTGTAGAGCCGAGAAACACGAACAACCAATACACCAGATTTATGAGCAACCAGCCACTGAATCCGTACGTGGCCGGCGTTTCTCTGTGACAGCAAGATTCCTGGCGAACGCCAAAACAAGAGGAATATTGTCTGATGGAAACAATGTCAAAGACTAATTACATCACGTCACACCACCCACTGTGTAGAAACGCATGATCAATGAGTTACCCTTCTATCGTCAAATTTTATTTAGAAGAAGGCGTGATTCGTTCAGTCCACTGTTCGATTAGTGTTCTAAAATAATTTGATTTGGATGGTGTTTTAGTTTGGGATGTTGAGGAGAATATTTGGAATTGTGAGAGAGAAAAAGAATGTAACAAATTATATACTTAAGGAATAAATAAATTTGTACTCTTCGCTAAATATTTTACGATTATGTGAGATAGTAACTTAAAACGCACAAAAATTATAAGAACAACGTACACAGATTTAAGACGAAAAATTTGAAGTGAAGTTACCTAAACGTAAAATGGAGTAAAATGTTAAATGGGAGATTGTCGACTAGGTACTTTTGGCTCAAGGTAGGGTCCAGTGCGTGAATCGTAAACACAGTTATTAACCTTTGGATTCTTGGCCAGCTATAAGAACGCCAAGTGCTTCATAAGATTATTATCACTTATTAATATAAAGAACTTGCATTATATTTCTTGATTAAGAAATAGAGTTCACAGTTATAAGTGTATTTATAATGCTAAATAGTTTTGTGTACAAGAAATGTTAACCAGTATCATTAAACGGTATACAAAACAAATTATGGAAGTATCTCCTATTTATGCATAATGGCATATATTAAATACACGTAATGTTATAATTCAAGTATATATTACGTGTAACTTATATCTGCATAGAGTAATTTAAAATATGATTTTTATATTGTAGTTGCAATGCGTATTTAATTTTTTATGTTTCCGAACCAAACAGCTAACTGCAACAAGCAGGGGTAGTCTTCAATATTGTTAGTTGTTCACCTGGTTAAGAAATTACCCTTTTTTATGGATCCTGAAGGTTCACGATAATACACTAAATTTATTTACTAGAATTGTACAGTTGAATGCAGTTCACATACTGAAAACTCACATCTAAAAGATCCATTTTAATATTATACTGCCTTCAGTCTGCATGCAAGGATGGGTAGACCCACCATTGGACTACCCAGCTATCGATCTATCGACTTTTAACTTCTAATGGTGAATATATTTATTTCCATCGATTCACAAAGATGTCATTAGATGAAGATATTAGGAATTCGAGTTTAACAAAATGGCTGATAATATTAAAGAACATCAGGGGAAGTTAATTTTACTTGATGCCAGACTATAGATTTTGAAGAAGAGTTCTCAATTTGAGATCTCAAGGAAAGAGGGATTGTGCGATGGTTTATAACACTTTGTGTGAGGTCGCAACGAGTATAATATAACTAAATATAAAGTGTCCTATTCTGTTTCCACGCCTCTCAGTGCAAATTTCTAGATTAATTTTTTTATCTCATCTCCTAATACGTACTAAATATTTGGATTGTCTCAATATTAATTTAATCACAAAGCATGAATATTCTCACTATATAATATAATCCACTCACAAAACGTCTGTGCAGATATATAAAGCCACATTTTCATTACCACTTTTTGTAATTTCAAATGTTTGGGAATTAATTATTTCGAAGAATTAGATCAAAATGAAAGATTAACTAACGAAATACTCTTTTTGGCCTGCCAATGAAATCCTTAAATCGCACTCAGGTAGAATAGTTATCCCTTCGTACACTTAAACAATTATTGTATAAAATCGTCTCATAAACACGTTAATAGTCTCAATTTTAAGTTTCTTTCTCAATTCTCCCGTTCATTTGAAAACAGTAGCTTACAAGCATGACATATTTACTATAAGTATTTTTCCGTCCCACCAATAATTTTTTTACAAAGTGTCTTATTTTCTATTACTACATATTTCGGGCTACTTGTGATCATCTTCAGGTGACACACAACATATTAAATTGAACTGTATGTCATAATGGTTTTAAATATGCCATGAACTTAACTTTAACCTTTTTATATGCCACCTGAAGATGACCATACGTTGAGCGAAAAACGTAGTTGTATAAAATGAGACACTGTGGTAAAGAAAATTTTGTGTAGACAGTATAATACTTTTAATTTTGAACACTGCACAACAGAATGCTATCGAAAAATTACTGAACATTACATAACATTTCATATTGGCATACATCACTTTTGCTCTGAAAGTTGCTTGTATCTGGGGCAGAGAATCTGCAACGAGGTCGGCTCTGCGGCGTGTCACGTGATAATGTCAACATGAGAGATGTGAGGGCTGGGATGCGCCATCTGTGAGGCATAATATTCACTGAACCTTATTTGTGGACCTGTGTATGGGATTATCATAGACAGAATGTCTTGCAGAGATCTGTTTGTTACGCTGTTGAATATTCACGAGATACACGGCGTTCTCCGCACAGAACAACAGCTGTTTGATTTAACCTTCTTTTAATCTGAGGAGAATCACACCCACTTTCACTAATAACAACAGCAACTAACATTTCGAAATTGTTTCCAAAATTGAAATTCAAACCTCAAATTCTGCTAAACGAATTTTTCTTTTAAAGTGATTTCAATTATACAAATATAATAGAAATTATTATAACAATAATAGCAATTATAATTGTAATAATAATTATTATTATCATCATCATTGTTGCTCCTGAAGCTACTAAGTCATCACATTAATATAATTAGATTATTTTACTGTTCAAGATATTTATCTATAAACTGTTCAGATGATACGAATATCCCTGCCCCTTCACATAACTTGAAGATGTATTAGTTTTCTCCCTATTCTGACCCTGCTGAATCCAATTCAAAATCTCACACCCAATTATTAAAGATTAATGTTAATATTATTCTACCACACAGGCCTAAATCCTTCCAAAAGGTCTATTTCTGTCAACTTCTTGGTTTAAAATGTTAAAACGTCTCTCATAGTCCGTATGAGTGTTACATGTCTCGCAGATCTCTTCCTGCTTATTTAATCGCCTCAAAAATATCCTGCGAAGAGTATAAATTATGAAGTTCTTTGTTATGTTTTTTCTCAAGCCTATTATTAGATAAATAATGTCGTTATTATGGCATGTCAGTTCAAGTGGTATGATCCTCTTACCAATGAAGATAATCCTGGAAGAGTATTACAAGAATTATGGAACAAATATTATCATGCAGTGTATGGCCTGAAGCCTTCACGGCGAGTAAGTATAATGAATTCTTCTCGGGCTCCCGGCCGTGTTATGTGGTTCAAAGATGAAGACATCAACATTTCGAGAACCATCTTCATCCTCGTCTGCGGGGTTTTGAAGTGGTTGGAGAACCAACCTGCCAACTAAGGGCAGAGTCTTGCTCAAGCGCAAGACATCGGTTCTTGCTAGGTTATAACATTCCTACGTACGAAACGCATTTCTGGAAATGGTAAAGAGTGAATTAAAACTAAAACGGCAGTGTGGTTTATCGCGGCGGGAGCCTCGACTATTCAGACTAGGGTCTGTTGATGCTGATGGGAGGTTATCCCGTTAGGCATCTTTTCTTCATTGAAAAGGACTGTGGTTGGATGGCTGTCTGGAATTTGTACCAAGAAATGCGTGTCCCTTTTTAATTGTACCTTGGAATTTGACTTACAACTGAGGAAAATCACAGAAAACCTGAGTGACGATAGCCGAGTGGTGAGACCATACGTTGAGCCGACTTGGCCGCATTTTCAGGGACAGCCTCGGCTGGCGTGCTGAACATCAGACCCCTTGGTCGCCCGTGGATGACCTCAGTCAACCCTTGGTGTCTTCCAAGTTTCCGAAATAAGGGGTTCCCCGCAAAAGCTAACTTTGAGTCGAAACTCTCAGTCAGTGCTCTGATGTGGTCGGCGAAGAAGGGAATCCCCAAATTCTCGAGAATTTGCCTTTTACTAAGGTACCAAGGCGCGTTAGTTGCAACACTTACAGGTTCCGGACGTGGCTGCTGGTAAGTGACCTCCAGAAAGGGTATGCATAATCCGTCATAGGACGCATCATCTTCTTGTAGAGCAGTACACCGTTTCTAAGGGTGAGGCCTCTTCTCCCGCTAAAGAGGTGGCCAAGCACACCCAATAATTGCGCTGTTCTCTACTCAACCTGGCTGACGTGCGCCGACCGGCTAAGCTCGGTGTCAAGGTTCTCTCCAAGATACCACCCTGTTTCGACCCACTGTATAAGCTTGCTGAAAAACAGCACTTCTCTGGGCTTTTGAATGCGTCTCGCGGTCTCAACGAAGAGAAGCCCGCCACCAGAGATCCAGTCTAACGAGAGAGGCCTCCAGATAATACTAGAATCGATGGATTACGGGGCGTGGCTACGAGAGCCGTGTCATCCGCGTACTGTGGCAGTTTGACGTGGCGGGAGGTTGTAGGTATGTCGTTCACATAAAGACAGAACACCACAGGAGAGACAAGTCCATTCTGAGCCACTCCGGCCCGCATGGCACGACGTGTGGATGTGGCTGACTGGAACGACGTTTGGAATGTTTGGCAGTAGGATGAGATGGTTTTCACAAGGTAGGACGGGAAGTCTGGAATGGTTAGCTTGTAAAGGAGGCCTTTGACCCATAATGTGTCGAGGGCTTTGGCCACATCCAGGAAAAGCACACCGATTAGCCGCTTCTCGTCAAAGTTTCTGTTGACCCTTTCAAAGAGGCGGGCCAGCTGCAGTGTCACGCATCAACCCACGTTTGTTTACCTCCTGTAGGATCCCAGTGAGCAGAATCTTCTCGAAGAGTGTCAGGAAGACTGAATGGTCTATAAGAAGAGGCCAGCGTGGGGTTCCTTCCCGGCTTTAGTATGGATACCACGCGAGCGGGTTTCCATGCCTGTGGGAAGGTTTTATTGACTGCCTCCTGAAGGAAGCAATTGATAAACGACTCAAGTCCTGTAACATCAACACAGACGGGAGGTTTCACATTGCGCCAGGCTTGGTATCCGGTGACGAACGTACAATCCAATCAGTAAGCTGGGCTAAAAATAGCAAGCACGCCACTCCGTACACCAGTTCCTATTGGCTACCGTGCAGCCATGAATACGGGGCTAACGAGAAGGTATATATAGAGCACGGGCTGGCTCGCAACCACCTTAGTCTCCTTAGGAGGAGGACAAGGATGGTTCTCGAAACGTAACAACCTGACACGGCTAGTAGCCCGGGAAGAATTCATTATGGTCATGCGCTTGTAAAAGTAATGGTATGTCATAAAAATACACAGCACTATTTATTAAGAAGCAACCATAAAATTGGACGAACGGAACTTTTGAAAACAATTTTTGTAATGTCTGTCCCAAAGTCACAACCAAAGTATGAGTGCTGCTTTCGATCGTGCTATTTTACATTACCTGCAATAACCAAAACTGTAACGCCAATCTTAACTTCGTATGTAAATTGTTTAATAATAACCAACCTTTATAAATTTTGAACATTTCCACGAACCGAATTGGTTAGGGTTTCCCGACAACGCTCTTTTCCTCTTCCCATATCTTCAGTAATTTTTTCCCTTTACAAAGTTACTCGTAAATTTTCAATATTATAATGGGCGTAACACTGGAGAATTTGAATCAGAAAAGTATAATATAACACAGCGTAATTACGTCTGTGGTAATTATTTAATTGTATTTGCAGCAAGCTATATATGAGTCAGGGCAATACTACTCTTGTCACTCAGGTTCGCATATTATTATTATGCATTATACATCGAAATTGGCCATGAACGTTTCTATTCGAATTTTAATCCTCTTGCCATCACGCTTACAAGGACTAGGTCATGAAATATCGTAAACAGATGACGTAAAATCCTTAAGCAATCGATAAGCAAGACTTTGTGAATCATTACAGAAAGAGTCTAATATAAATCTGTACATATTTCATATAGGCCAAGGGTTCTTTTAAAGTGTTAATATCATGCATTACCGTATCACCGGTAGCAATAACGAATGTCATGATAAAGATATGCTAAGTTTCAGTCGAAAAATCTGAAAGGAATAGACTATATGCAAGATACACATAGTTGATAGCAAAAATTTAAATTTTGCATTTGCTTGAACTGGCTTGGAACACAGTGTTTGTGAAAGTCTTTTGTAAACACAGTAATGAACATTCGGTTCACATAAAATGCAGCAAATTTCTTTACCAGCTCAGAAATTACCAGGTCCTCAATAACTTTTATGTTTCATGGATTTAGCTACGAGTTTGAAGAGTTTTATTTATCGCACTGAATTTCAAACTGTCGTCAGTTTTGTGAACGACATATTAAAACCAGTGTAAGTGTCATATACAGCAGCAGATACCAAAGCGTCATCCTATCAGGTATGATCTGCATGTCGGTCCATTTTATAAGCGGTCTGATTGTACTCTAGTAGTGACGTCATTTATTGGGTAGAATACACAGATGGATTTCAGTAACACGATCAATCATTGATCACGTACCATGACCGACTGTTTATCAATTGCAAGTCGACAAGAATTTCAAAATTATTTACATTTATGTGTACTAAATTGAATTATTGTGTTTCCGCCAAATCAATAATCCGGGTGTCGAGTTTATGTAGCTCAACGCATGATGGCGTAGCAATCTCATAACTGGACACAGTACAGAGACTGTCTTTTGTTTCCTGCGTAGAATTTGTATGTTTATCACAGCTGAGTTCCATGTGTGTTCACGTAGTAAATTATGAGAAGTCGAATTATAAATTTAGCTTAGAATATTTATTATGCTTTCTTTGGGTTTTACCATTATAAATGTGTAATAAATTTGTTACCGAAAATAAGTCACTTCTTCAAAACATGTAGTTAATGGGCTAATTCAAAATTTGAATTAGCCCATCATATTTGTCGTTTTTATTAAAAATAGATAATTCTGTTTTTCATTTGCTTGTTGAATCAGAATAGATCCATAACCACGTGGAGCTTTTCCGTCGATCTCCTTATGTAGCGCTGCTTAAGTTCAGGGATTTTACAATTTTACTCAATTTTCTAACGGCTTTGTGTAAAATGTTCACACAATTAATTTCCATGTCTGCCGAATTTTTTTAAGAAACATGACGTAGTAATATTCCATCATCAGGTCCCTGATGATGGAGGCAGCAAGGACCTCCGAAACATTTGTAAACTTCTACCAGACTGCACGGCGCAACAACCCAGAAGATAGCCATCTTAGTCATTAAATGTTTGTATGTACTTTGGGTTTTTACCTTATTCAGAGAATGAAACAATTCAATTGGACAGGGGAAGAGATATTCCATTATTCTCGTTTTGAATTATAGTTACGAGAAGAGATAATAATTGCGCTTTATTTCAGAGTTGTAGTTTTATTAGCTTGAAGGCATTGGAGTTTTCAAAAAATGTCTAATGCTACCTTTCCTGAAACTAGTCTCAAACTGCAATGCCGGCTTCAAACTTGAAACAACGCGGTATAATTATAATTTTCTTGCAGACCCATCTACTCTGCAGAATTCTGCGTGTGGTGAATTGCTGTAGGATTTGGGGGGGCTTGAATGTGTAACTTCCATTTGTTGAGTTACTTAAATATTTGTTCGAAAATTCAACTTCACTTCTTGTTCTTGATCATTAAATGTGAAAGAGTAATCTACTAACTTTGAGAACGGCCGCGTTCAGGTGGAAGTGAAATTATACGCGGAACTTTCAGCAGCTTCCAGTAAATTTACAGTTAATTTTTATAGTAAACTGTATTCGGTTTAATCTTGCTTTGTTGACTCGACACATAAAACTCCACAAGGGAAATAAAAGTTAAGTTATTAGCAATGTTACTAATTCTTATGACAATGTGTCTTTCTTCAGCACAATGGATGTAACACCACATGTACGGAGTTTACATTACTAATTGCATCTATATGCTCTGATTAAAATATAAGAACAAACCTCTTTGTTTTCGGACACTTGTAATTTATGTTAATTCCTGAAATTAGAAAGAACTTTTAGTTATAAAAAACAACACCAACAAAGGTGTGGAATACCATTTAAGCCACTACAGTAGTGATGCATTTGTTAGCGAACTTTGTAGGTGTGGTACATTTTTAATTATAATTTCTCACAAAATACTCTAAGGTCACTTCTCTCTTACCGCAAGCGTGGTCTTACTCTGTAGCTACAAGTTCACAGCTTTGCCTGGAAGGGACAATGGTTTAATTAACGCATTTCTGTTAATACAATCTGTTAGGATTAAGACTTTCCTCTGTCCTACAAGCTTAGGCTTCTACGTGAAACCTCAGAGGCAAATAATTAGGAGCATAACGGCTTTAATTAAGCTTAGTAATAACAATCATGATGTTTTGATGACCATAAGGGCTTCTTGACGTCCAGATATGTGTATTGTATACATAACACTTGAGGAAATTTAACGTGAAGCAGTATAAGAACTTAATTTGTGGTTGATACATGATTTAATCAGTTTTATTCAAATGGTGACGAGAGAGATAAAATAAATATATCCTCAATAACATTACACTAGATGAGCATTCGACTACAGCATTTGTGTCTATCGGAGTTTCCCTAAATATTTTATGATAAAGATCTGGTTAAATAAATGATTCTTACAGTTTTTATTCTTTACATGTTATGTGTTAGGCTTTCTTTTCCGTTTGCATTCAGAATAAGTTCTAAATTGTTAGTATATTTATTTTACCGGAGAGGGAGGGCTCATCGCTAGGACTCTACGTACATACACCCATGTCTCAGGTGGGATTCGAGCGCTGCGATCGCAGCGAAATCTACGGAGAAAATAATATACAGTGGCGACAGAACGTAAAAGAATAAAATTTAAACTAAATATGAAATCATATTGGTCACAGCTTTGGCATTATTACTAATAGATTACTTTACCATACTATCTTATTAATCATTCTTTCACAATACAGATCCATTCAATATTGTCTTTTAGAGCGTGTTTTATGATAATAAACAAGTAGATAGGGTTAATACATAATGGCCCGGAAAGTATCTATTTTGAGATACGTAGCACGTGATGAGATTTCTAGTTAGAAATTTCTTGGTCAGTGTAGTACTTATCTGTGTTGGTAGTATTCTAATCAGCTGTCGTTTGTTATGATTTCGAGTGATGCCAGGAGTTTACTCAACTTCCAGGATGGAAAAAGGTAATATCACAGGTGTTGTGTACCTCAGATTGGAAGTGAAGGAGATTGATCATATAGTAAATAGTCTGCAAACCTAAGCAAACGTCGAGAATGTGTAAATTTCCGCCTTATCCTTCGTGAAACACGCATACATTTATCCGAGGCATTCGAATTCTCAACCGCCAGTCATCTGTTTGTCATTTTGAACACCACATTTAAATTAATACATTTATATAGGTATCAATTAAACAAATAAATTAAGGTAATTCCGGGGAGATACCGCACTTTTTGCAACATTTGTTCTAACTCAATCCGAAAATGGTCAAAACGGCTGAAAATTCAGAGATATTATATTAAAGATCTCTACTATACTAATCCGTAAACAAAATATCTAAAGCAAATTAATTCTCAGAGATACAGAGCGGTAAAAAAAAGTTGTATTTGCGGCGTCTCTCCCGGATATGCCGGGAGAGATTTCGCTCTTTGAAAACATCCTTGAACTCAAAAAAAAACATATGTATATGAAAACTGATGAACTGCTTTCAAACTAATGAATTAACGTGAACAATAAAATGGAAAAATATGTGAATACCAATAAAAATTGAAAAGTTAATGAATATTCAATTGAAATTTCATTTATCAAGTAAACTGAAAGAAAAATGTTCCATAGGTTGCTTGGAGTCTAAGTGTAAACCAGTGAATTTAGAGTCTAAGCGTTAGTCAATGAAATTTGTACGGAGAGCAGAACTCATGCAGCCAGTTTCTGCAAAAGTTTTCCCAATACTCACAGCACTTGATGTTACGGTTTTCAGGGGTCTCTTGATTAGAACTTTCTTTTTTAAAGTTTTTCAGTCTTATAGACCTGAAGTACTCGAACTGTTCACCTTTGCTCTTTTTCCTCTGCTCTTTGACTTCATATCCTCTTTGCTTCTTTCGCCTTTCCTCTGTTGGCTGCTTCAGTGAGGACAGAAGTCAGTTGCCTCCTTGGAGTTGAGTTTTTCTCGGTATTTTCAACACTGGACTAATCTTCCTCAATAAGATAAGATAATGCAATAGAACAGGCATTTTTGAGTACTCTATAATGTATGTGTATAATTTTTTAAATCAGATGTGGTATTTTTTAAGTGCGGCGTCTCTTCCTTAATTTCTTGCGGCGTCTCTCCTTATCTTCAGGGAGAGACGCCGCGCCCTCCCACTTGCCTTACCCAATGACCAACATGGCGGCCACATTGTGTGAAGTCAAGACCAGCAACGCTGGAAACTTCTAATGTATCGTGATTTTATAGTTACTTCGACTGGAACTAATAAAGACACATTTTATGAACAATAGAAATAACTTTGAGCATAAAATTAACAAACTCACCGCATAAAATCAATTATAACTCTTGCAAAACAGCACCGATTTTCAATGCGTCCACTCACAACATTTCTCTTGGCTCACTGAACCAGGACATGTACTGACATCGGCCAAGGATTACCGGAACCCACCGAATTTAAAAATGTGACGTCTCTCCCGCCGCGGCATCTCTCCCGGATTTACCTTATTTTATGTTTTCTGTATCTTCCACTTTGTGTAAGACATTCTTAAAAGTCAAAGACTTTTAGAAAAATGGGACATCTTACTCTGGTACACAACCCAAGGCGGGAGTTACAATTCTGTGTTAGTAATTACTTCAAGTGCTTAACAGAATTCAACTTCCAGAGTAATTTTAATGTACAATGACACTTCCTCCTCGCACTTAAGAAACCCTCTAGCAATAGTTATAAAAAAAACACCTACCTTTGACTGTCTGTGAGCAGAAGATAGCTACATCAAGAGTAGACATGTTTACTATTATCAGGGGTCTGTACGAATCCTAGAAATTTGCAACACATGTCAGTATCAAAAGACTGTAAATCAAAATATGTACGTTTCCAAATCGATGTATATTAGCAATTTTATTTGTTTATGGTCATAGAACATTAACTCTAATGTACGAAATCAATGTTAAAACACTTTGTATTACACTAAATTACATTCGAAATTGATATTTTGTTATTAAATAACGTAAAAAGCGATTGATCAATGGAACCTTTGACCTGTTAAATAATGAATCGTATTGGTAATGGAAATGAAAAATCTAAACTTTATACATTAATATAGGGTTGAAGGGCAGGAAAAACCACGCAGGTGATCAAAATCATGTATAGTCATGCATATTTCTGTTTCATAAAAGAGATGTTTATCTGCGCACGAATTCGTTCGTCATGGTTTGGTGGCGTTCACTGACCTGATCACTGAACATTTATTTAAGTTGAGGGGTTCGTATACCGTTTTTTACCGTCTTTTAAGTATCGTAAATGACGCCGTTTTAATAAGAACAAAAAAATAACATCGCTGATAATTCAAATGAAAATTTCTTGGGGCACCCACAAGGACAAAAGAAACGAGGCGAATAATGTAAATGGGAACATGCGATAAAATTAACTTCTAGACGATTTTCTCAGAACAGTTTGATCTAAACGTGACACGAATTAGGTCAATTTTAGTAGGATTTGTACTGAAGTAAAAATGAGATTCGCGTGTTGGAAATATATTTACTGTGGGCTTTACAAGAAAATCATGCAGAACATTGTAAGTAGATCAACGACCTTGTAAAGACAAAACACAACGTAATGACATTACGTGTCATAGATCTGGTAGCGGCTTGCTCGGTCAACGTAAATGACCAGTGGAATGGAGGGAGAGTTCTTGAGGAGCTGGTTGTAGGCCTACGCTCAGTTGGACAAGAAATCTTAACATTTTGCTTAACCCAAAAGTTTATTACGATGTTTACATGAGCTTTCCACTGATCCCTGCCCCTAGCCAGTTAATTCCAGATCACACCCCTACATCCTAATTCTTTAAGTTCCACTGGTCCGTTATATTCCATTTTTGCCTACCTCCTAAGTTGACACCAGGTTTTTTCGTCTCCATTTGTGTGCAAATTTAAAAGGAATAATCAAAAAGTGATAGGTTCGAGATGGGGGGGGATATTGGTGAAAATAAATTAATCAGTTGAATCACACATTACGCCCAAGGCTTGCTGCGGTTAAAACAATTAAAAACATCCGTCTTACATTTTTTTATAACGACCTTGGTACCTTCTGTCCATGTATTTATTTTATTGAGCAGCTGTTAAATTATTTTTTCAGAAATTCGTTCCAAATATTCTAGTAGTTTCTTTCTAATTACTTTATTATTGTATGGATATCTGCTATTCCCATTTCTCTAATATCTTAATTGAATTTATGATGAGTAGGAATAATTTTCTTAAATAAAATATGAATCTTAAAAAGACGATGACACATCTGAACCCTTCTATTGTCAGACTAAAAACTGGTCAGCAGTAACACTGAAAATCAGACTTTGAAAAGTCTGGAAAGTAATGAGATTATTTTATAATCTCGACTACATCTAAGAATTTACAATTGGCCACTAGAAATTCGGATCTTAGTTTGGGCAGTGTCACGCAACGCATTGACACTTTTGAGGGTTTTTTTGAATAAGGAATACTA
>NW_019059726.1:1208057-1220001 GCF_000696155.1 Zootermopsis nevadensis
ACAGATAAGACGTAATTTCAATAGAAGCACTGAGGAGTTTCTGTAGAGTGCAGTCTGCGTAAGTTAAGTGATGCGCGCATGCGTAAATCCCCTATACCTGTTTGGAGGACATTGCTCTTTAGTACAAAGATATTTCTCACAAGTGTTTGTTACTTTACAGTGTCTTCAGCATCATTATTAATTTATTTTATTATAATTTTTATTATTTTATAGTAGTTGCGGTGTTATAAAGTATTTCTTGTTAACGTTACATCATATTAGAACGCGTATGTTTTTCGGTTTGCTAGTAATACAGCACGTGACTTCTCTAGCCGTATACGTCATAGGCATTTATACTTAATTCCTGCAGACAGAAGAACACCGTAAACTGAGACGGGAATTGTATCTACAGCAATGCGTGTCCTTGCATATAGTCTCCTGAGTAGCTCGTCAGTAATGAATAGTACAATAACCTCACAGCGTCAAGCTAAGTAGTAAGTTAGAGCAGGAATTCAAGAGAAAGAGACAACTTTGTAACTTAATTTACGTCATGAAGAAGACAGTGATATTCGTACTCTCTGCCGTGAGAACCTCAAATCTCGTCGATTTAACAACTAATGTAAATGTTCTGTATTAAAACAGATCATGCTCGTGTGCGTACTCTTCGCGTGAGTAATTTGATTGAAGCGTGAAGTTGTCCACTCACGTCACTAATCGTCTCGGTCGAGTGGTTAGCACTCCTGCTTTATATACGGGAGGTCCTATGCACAAATCAATTTCTGGACACTGATTATCATGACTAGAGTTTTCGTTCTTTTTGTCCTTCCAGGCAAATGCATGGATAGTATCTAAAATTAGGGCACAGCCTTACTAATTTGTTATTCACTAATTATCCAATTAATTATTCACTAATCTTCCAATTAATTAGTCATCCAATTAATCATTCACTATTCACCATTTAATATGAAAATATTCAGTTCCACTCTAAACTGTGGAAAAATTCTTATATAAACCAAACAACAAATTAATAAATTTAATCACTGCCTTGTATTCTGTTCTGAGATTAATATTATGTGGAGGTTTACATTCACTTTCCCATACGTGTTCATGATTCAAGGCTTTAAGTACAGGGAGAATATTAACTATATTTCCACGTCTACCAAATTCATATACTCGGTATTTAATGAAGAAATAAGTAATAGAATCTACAAGACTGATGATTTATGGTGGAGAACTCATTATTTTGCAAATTAGAAGACGAAAAATATATTTATAAGAAAGACTTAATGAGAAATTCAACAAGGGAAAGACCATTTCAAGAGTACGCCGTTATAAAAACTAGATGATTGTATTCAAGATGCACATCATTTAGAAAAGAGGGTTAAAAATAGAGGTACTTATTTAATTTACGACGTAAATAAAAAATATAAGTCCATAGGAAATAGTTCCTTATAGACCAGACAAATGAATATCTTTATTCTTGACTTATTTAACAACGTTTTCATTGTCACACTACACAGTAAAGCGTGGAATGAAATCAAAATTAATAAATAATTACTTGGAAAGAATATGAAAGCTTAACGCGGGTACACATTAGCGAACTGTTGCATGTAACGTAACGGTTACTGTAACCAAATTTTGTAGTGTAGACGCCTTTCGAACCACGGTCGCGAACGCACTCTGTAACCACGACCAGCGAGCCACTGCTGGTCGGTTTTTGCTTGCGAACACAAAGGGGCTCGCAGTAGGTTTGTGGACGCCACACTCGCTTGTTAATGTGTACGTACCCAGCGAGCCAGCAAGCAATTAACTTAGGTGGTAACGAAGAAGACATTGTTTTCACGGCGAGCTCACCACGAACACAGTGGATCTGGTCGCTCGCAGCCGGTTACATGACGACTATGGACATGGCGTCCATGTCAAGAAGTACATACAGTAACAGTTACGTTACATGCAACAGTTCGCTAACGTGTACCCGCGTTTACAGTTGTGGTGCTGTATTGGGATTTTCCTGGAGGGACTATGGTAAGCAACGAAGACCTCGTAAAATTTGAAGTTCTCACGACCGCGAGAATGAAAATTTCTATCTTCCGGGTTACAGCGTCGTATGTACTGGTAGAAGAATACCACCGTTTCAAAGGGTACTTGCTGCCTCCATCATCAGTTCCATGATTAAGCCTTGAGTGAAGAATCGGTGTGAGATATAGGAACCCGTCAGTCAAGGCTAAACTTTGACCGGGTCAGTTGGGAATACGGTGAGGATCGCCGTAATGATAGAGGCGGTAGGTACCTTTGAAACGTTGGTAAATTTATACATCTACACGGCTTTATGACCCAGAATAAAGCAGTCTTCAACTAATACCTTGGTCTGGATAGTTATTCTCCGAGCCGAGATTTTGAAAAAGGAATTCCCAAGTAAGAAACAGGCGTGCCAACTACCCGAGGGTGATATTCAGTAATTAGCTCTCGTAATGTCATTTTTAATACACTTCCTTTTACATGTTTTATAACGGCCTTTTTAGCCTTGAAAAAGTGTATGGATCAAAGCGGCTCCATAAGATAATTAATTAGTAAAATCAAGATGTTCACTCTTTCTTTTGACATCTAAAATTAATATCAGGTACTAGAGCAGAAATTACAGAGGTACATTTATTTAACTTTAAAGTTCAAGATGCTCTCTGCGAAATTACAGCCAAGCCTTTAAAAAGATATAAAATTAAAAAATATATAAAAATAATTTAACTCGAATGTTAGACGCCACATCCGAAATTCGCCATTGATCTTGAGCCAGTAACGTCCACTTCTCATCCTCAACATAAAGAAGTTATGTATCTATAACATGCGTCTTAATATTATTTTCCAATATTATCCTCAGAATTCTGTTTCCGCAGCTAAATTTTATATGCATTCCATGTCCCTGTCATCCTAATTAATTGCATAGCCACTAAAAAAATAGGTGAATAACGAGCTTAGTAATTCACGAAATATTGTTATATCGAACAAATACAATAGAATTAGATGTGTTGGGTACACAGCACGCGTGATGAAATTGGGAATTTCATACAGATTTTGTTTTTTAACAACCACGGAGCTTGATTTAATATCGGATTTTATTCACTACGTATTTCATGGGTCCAAATATTTTTAGGCCCGTTTTATAAACTTGCAATTCATAACCTCTCAAAGTAAGATACCATATTTTACACCAATAAAACAATTGTAAAAATTATATATATACATATTGTATTAGCTATAGAGTGTTTCAATGTGGAAGTACTTTCAGCCATACTTTATTTATTTATGTGCTTTTAAAAATATTTGTAACGGCGTACATAAAAATTAAAAAAGAATTAAATGTAAAGTCGTACGGAAAAATAAATATTCATGTACAATTTAAATTCAAGTGTGTCCTGTCGTTTAATCCCTCCTCTCTCTCTCTCTCTCTTGAAAGGCAAACGAAATGTTAACAGTTTATGATCTGAACACGTATTTTAAGATTTTTTCCTCTGCCACCGATGTTTCCATAAGTCCATCCAGGTAGTTCTCAGAATAGTAGACCTATATAAATTATATCACGTCCGCTTCCTTTCATATCTCATCGAATTCGTTATTCACAGATGTTAGAGACACAAGGATCTCTGAAACGTCCGTAAACTTACACCAGACTACACGGCGCAACAACCCAGAAGACAGTCATCTTAAAAATTTGAATTTTTACCTCAGGCATGTCATTTTTCTTGAAACAACCGCAGTTCAAGGATTCGACTTAGCTGATGTTCTGACGCATTTATAGTCACGTTTCACAATTTCGCTTTCACACACATAATTTTTTATCCTCAATATGTCACATCCCCTGTGATACTTCAAAAATGCCTTCCAGCTGAATTCTAAAGTTCTATCCTGAGACGTAAGTTGAGTATTTGGTGAAAACAATTTTATAAAGCAATGACGCAATGTACAGCGATATAGAGGCGTCGTATTTAGTTTGGGTTTAACATGAAACTTCTGAACACTATTTGATCAGACCCTGCTTCAAACTATCTGATTCACGTAATAAGAGAAACCATACAAATAACGTATACCACACTGAAATTCAGCTTTAGAACATTTCAAAAATAAATTGAATGTAAACAATTTAAAAAGAGTTTAGTTTCGTCAACATTTATAAAAGGTAATTACCTTAACGGGTATAATTTTTTCTTTGTTGGTGGGGTTATGTGATATGGTAAATCGCACACCACGTGTTCATTTTCATTTTAAAAAGCGTTGGTTGACCTCTTGACCATAAATTTGAGCGATAATGTAACAATCTGTGTCGAACCGAAAACTATAAACCGTGATGTTGGTTTAAACATTACAATGTGGACTTCGCACAGGCAAATCTCTGTTTACGAACGAGTCCCGTTCCAAGACGTTGTTCGCTATACGTTTTGGTTCGTTATATGTATCTTGCATTCCTGAGCTTTTAAGATACATATCGTATACGTTAGCAGCTATTTTAAAGCATTAAAACCATGTACTAAACAACGAATGGTCTATATGATGCGTTTTACCTAGGCAAAGCAAGTGATGATCCTATTATATTATAATAGGGGGAATTACCTATTTCTTTCCAACGAGAAAGCATTCTACGCGGCGCGGCATGTAACCAACGTTTTCTACTGGCTAGATTAGTTTTATTAACCAAGAAGAGTTCAGTATAATTATCATATAATAATGTTTTGATAATTATTGTAATAAATATTTTTTAAAAGATTATTTATTTACATAAGAGTTAGTTTTTAATATCATAAGCATAATTGAGTATTAAAATATGAAACTATATATTTGGTAATAAAATACTGTTTATAATGATCTCTTAAAAATTATCTGAACTTCATAGTGGGCTTGTAAGTAGTGTCAGCTAACGGAATTGAAAATAAAACGTTAAATTGTTAAAAAGTAGTCTTGTGGCTTTACAATTAGCTGCTAACGAGAAAATCATGTGTTATGACCGCTTGAATGATTTTCATGGGCCATAAACTCCCAACAGTCATGTGGATATAAAATGGTCATCTATGGGCGCAGTGCTGAAATACATTCATGGGTGAACAAAACACATTTATATGTCAACGTCAATTAAAACTGCGTTGAAGCGAGCTCTATAAAAATGAGTTGAGTTCATTAAGCTATTGATCGCTGTGTTTTGTCCCATCTCATGCCTCAGCGACCGTGAAATCCCCAGTGCTACGTGCTGGTCCGTCTATCAGAGAGTAGATAACAACACTTAATTAAAACACAACTGACAAGTCAACTCTATCGTACACGCATATGTTTGTCCCTTAAAATGCACAGATGGTCCGACGTTGCAACGGAATTTACGTGGGCGAAAATGTGGCCTTTCTGTTAATCGTAGAAATTACATGAAAATACTTAATATTTAGCGCATCAGCAGTTATCGGTGTATTTAGTGTTGCATCTGCGTTATAACGTTAAACAAATATTATAAAAAATAGTTATATCATGTAATAATGTATCTTAAGGGTAAGCTGAGTTTGTCATTGGTGATAAATTTCACGGAAAATTGCAGGGTATTTGATGAACAGTATGGAGGAGGAAGATAAGGATGGGTGTATATTTCGAAAGAAAAATATAGTATTTGAAGTTCCTTAATTTAACTTTTTTTTTCGTTCTTTACCTTCTCAGAATAAGAATGTAAAAAACTCTTTTATGTTGCACACTCATTTTTCTGTTATAGAATATAGGTTTTTAGTCTTTCTTTCTTTCTTATTTTTCTCTTTTGTGCTTCCAATATTTAAAATGTCTTCGGGGTGTGAAATGAAGTAAGTGGGAGGATTTAAGTCGAATCATACAAACGAGAAAGATGGAGTAAGAAGTAAAAGTGGAAATTTAGAAAGATAGATATAAAAAGATCTGAATAAATCGTAAAGAATTGTTTGATTTTCTTGAGATTCTGTGCTGCAGAAAGGTACTGACAGGAGGAAAAAATAAAAAATAAAATAAAACAAATAAACAAAAATTCCTTCAGTCATGCCTCCTTCTGAATTACTAAATCAAATCAAATTGAAAATGGCAGGTTGAATGTTTAAAGAGCCGGAAAATGTTTCTAATTTCAAGGTTGGTACTACGACCCCTCTGTCCCTAAAAACTTCGACATTTAGCTCGCAATAACATGATCTAACGGATGAAACACGACCGCCATCAAAACTACAAGTGGCTGGCATGAATGCTAAATACGTAAGCATAGATAAACAACAGTTTATCAAATTCACTTTTACTCTTTACTGAAGTACATTGACAAATATTTTAATACACTTTAGAGAATTTCTCAGAAAATACAAGAAATAGTACGAATAATTACGAAATGTTCTGAGACTCTACGGGTAAAATAAAATTTTAATTACAATTTTTAATTTAGTTGTGTCAGCCAACAGAAAGACGATGACTTCGTGATTGGGTAATGATGTATTATTATTGTTCAGAATTTTATGTTTTATCGGCTTGAATATTTAAATATATAGTATTAAAATTTACCCGTTGGTTTGCAAATGTGTGAAACTTGGTATTATATCATGGACATAGATTATAGGTAAGGACATGGCTATCTTCTGGGTTGTAACACCGTGTAGTCTGGCCAACGTTTCAGAGGTCTTTGCTGCCTCCTTCATCAGGGCGATACTACACGGCGCTGCAACCAAGGAAACAGACATCTTCAAACTTACCGCTGTGAGAATATCAAATTCTAGAGTCTAGAATCTAGACTGAGGGTGTCCGCAAACAAAATGCCGATAAGGATATCTAGACCTGAAACACAGAACACAATAAGAGGATGGATAAATTTGCAAAATAAAGAAGCTTCATATTTCATGCTCTTTACTACATACGAGGTGCGATCGGAAAGTTTCAAGACTGCGCCTATAAAACCCCTACACTTATCTCAGGTATTAAATTCATCCATCACCCTCGAAGTAGTTCCCCTGGGAGTGAACACAACGATCCCAGCGCCGCTGCCAAGCCTGGAAGCATCCCTGGAAATCTTTCTTTGTCAGCCTGTCAAGCACCATCTGCGATTCTGCCTGAATCTCTTCAATCGTCTCAAATCTCGTACCGCACTAAATGAGATTATGAGAACGGAAATCGAACCAAATACACTATGAATGTCGACTGTAAATATCGTTAAAAGGGTTAGAAATTGCTATGTGGAAAGAGATAAGTGGAAGAATGTCTTAAACGGGTAAAACAATAATAGATCTTAGTCCCTCGTTAGTTTAGCAAATGCGTGTTATAATGGCTGAAAGATTTGTTCGTTATACACGTGAAGGTGTCAAGTACCGTGATCGCTTTAACCGTGAAATGTCGCTCATAAAATACATAATTTCTCTGTTTACTCGCAATAGCCGAGATGTCGTTATAACCGTGTTCGTTATAAACGAGTTAGACTGTGTGTGTATACACACACACAAAATGTCGGTGAAATAACCTTAAGAAAAGATGCAACTCGGGAGACCTAGACGTTAATGGTTGGGTAATATTAAATGAATAGAGTGCAAATATGATTATTATTGGTTGGGATTTGAGCTTTCGTTTTGCATAAATGTGTCGAATTTCTTGATAAGTTGTGTGACTATCAGCTTCCATATAATATATAATTTCCTACTTGATGTAATGAGTAGGAAATTGTGCATTATATGGTTTTTCCCAAAAAATGTTTTCCTAGACAGTTTTCGTGATTTTCAAATAATGCCATTGTTTGTTTCTTCGATAGTTTAAATCACAAAATCTTTTGTTTAGGATCTGTCGTCTGACAGAAACTCTGTTTTGAGATCTTATAAAAATATTACGGTGCAGCTTGTGAATCTATTCCAGAGGTACTCGGTTCGATGTTCGGCAGTGGACTCATTATCTTGACATATATTTTTGTGGTTTTCCTCTGTTTTTCCAACCAAATTCTGCGACAGAAAATTTCAGTATGAAATTATTGCATACGATGAAAATCTATTCAAGTCCTCGGATATCATTAGAGTCTAGATAATCACTATAGTTTATACAACATAGATAATTGAAGTACAGACCAATGAACCAATCAAATTTAAAAAAATATAGTGCGTTTACTGATAAAGTTCAACGCAACTGTCACTTTTCGGCTTCCGGCTATAATTTTTAGAATTCTCGCCATTCTCTACAAGGTTTTCCCAATTCGAGTCATGTATTGCTCCATAAAAACCATAAAATCAACTTAACTACCTGATAGCAGTCTCTGCTGGGGGACGGGATATGGCAGTTGCGTTCAACTTTATCAGTGGACGCACTTTATAATAAATATATGTAGAAGTAGAACTCTTACACCCCTGATACATACAACAAGCCGTCACGGATTATCAGTATAGTTACTTTTGTTCATTACAGATGGAGCCGGACATGTTATTTAGGGCTGTGTGGGATAGGACAATCCCGAAACAGATAAACGCTTACATCTGTTGGAAAATATTGTTTACGGTTTCCATAATTCCTTTTAACGTTTAAACCTTGAAACATGTTACCCAGCCAGGAATTAAAACGCTCTCTGAATACCAATTAATGAAACGTTTGTCCTACTACATCATGTGAATTTAATGATCAAGGTTGAATACTTCTAGTTATTTGTTAAAGTAATGAATTAACGGAGTTGTATAACTGTTGAAGTGCACCTAATAATGTATGCAGGATTTAATTTAGTTTACAAATATCTGTTAAAGGGACGTAATTATTTCTCGAATAATCAGTGCACTTTAGTTGGAATTATATAGAGTTATATAGAATAATAAATAAATTCGATAGTTATTACAGTGAGATTTCTGGATAGCGCAACCGTAAAGCGTGTGTTAGGGGTCCATTATAGCTGACGGTAGGAGAACCAGACCCTACCGCCTCACTCTGCGCTATAAAAATTCTGTGTAAATTATATTTTTCCATAAAAAAGGTAAAGAATACATTGTAGTTGAACAACTCTTTCGCCTGGCCCAAACGCAAAATTTTATTTTGCTTTAAGCAGTATAAATATTGATCAATAATTGTCTGCTTAGGTCCAGAACATAAACCCTGATGGTAATGAGAAGTGCAAAAGAGTAGGATGAGAAATATGGCGCTAAAGATAAAAAAGAAAAATGACGAAAGGGAATACATTTAGAGAAAAAACAGAGACAAAAGTTTGCAAGCATTTTGTTTAGAGTTATCTGTCATGTGAAAAGAAGGGGGATACGAAGTCTAAACCAAGAGCATGATTATTATCTCAGAGCAGTTAGTGTAGTTAAAGTTACAGTAATTAGCAAGACTTGCCTTTAATGAACATATACAAAGATTTACCCACAGCAAAATATTCAGTAAGGTCTATGGGCAGCAGGAAAGCACATTAAGGGACATAAAAATATATCTCACAAAATTATCAATAAAATATCATGATGAAGATTGTCTATTGATTCTAATTTCAAGGAAACGATTTGTAATGTTTCTTTTAAACAAAACTTTTATTGTGGATTTTGTTAATTGTAATTACAAATGGTGTTTCTGAACTGGGTTCATTATATGGTGTCGAGATATGAGGTGATTATAATTGATATATTTGAAATCATGTAAAAGGAATCGATCTAATTAAATTAATTAACCGTGAATTTGCATGTGGCATCACAGAGAATTAAACGGATGTTTCACGTTGCATTAATTGTTTCATCTAGAAATTTCTATTGATCACAGTTCAGTTGAGTAATTTATAAATGTCCTTATGGAGACTGTCCACCGGCTTGAAAGCGGTTATGATATTTTAATTTATTTTACTTCCTTACGGAAAAACCTATTCTTCTTGAAAAAGTCACAGGGAATCAAAGAAACCAAAGAAAATTGTCTAAGAGGAGCTTTATAATTTGAAATCACTCTTCAACTCATATCATTAGGATATTCAAAACTAAGAGAATAAGATAGACTGGGCATGTAGTACGCACGGGGTTACGAAATACATATACAATTAGTCTTGAAAACTAACCTTAGCATAAATTGGAGGATATATTCAAATACGTCGTTTGTGAGCATTTGGACTGGATTTATTTAATCCAAGAAAGGCTTTACAGCCAGCTCATATAAATACGAAGATGAAATTTCAGTTCCTATAAAACCAGGAAATTTGTGACTATTTGAAAGATTACCATATTCTCAAGGACATATTTTCTTCATAAATTTTGGCAGTTTTATTTATTCATAAGATGCAGTTAGCCCTGAAGATGGATGCAATATATTTTACGAAACGTTAGTGTTCATTTACAAGTCCACAGAAGGTTATAAACGAGAAGATCAACATCTTAGCAACGTCGTCACAACCTCATATCTCAGATATTATGTATCTGTCTAAATTTAATATTACTGCTGCGACACGAATTTTAGCACGAATAAAATAAAGACCTCAGACTATATTGCTGGAGATGGGATGTGCGGCTAGGTCTAAGGTCAAGGCGTTTTACACAATACAGCACGTGTAAGACGGATATAAACTAGATAATCTGAGAGGAACAGACCTGTGTTTTCGTTTGCTTACAAAATTAGAACCCTGTAATCATTACTAGGTACTCAAAATATGTTCAGTTTTCATTCTAAACTGCTGTAAAATAATAATATTTAATTAATTCTTAGAATCCCATAAACTATTAGAATTTTACAGGCCAAATGTTGAAGATGATCATCATCTTTCTGTTGATTTTAGAAGGTAGAAGTAAGTTTAAAATAATTTCCGTCACTAATAATTTGGTTGCTATTTAATTAATATTATATCGGAGCTGTTTAATTTTCGAGGCTACAGGAAAAGTTCCTTTTATGCCACTTTTTCTCTAGCATTAAATTATATTGGATTTAAACACACAGTGTTTTTGTAGATTTGTAAGGATCGCACAAACCGTCACGGTGGTCTAGTGGTCAGAACACTAGCTTTGTAATCCTGGGGTTCCGGGTTCAATTCCCGGTGGTGCTCAGATTTATAACTTGTGCTGGGCAAGACCGTGGTCTAGGTATCACGGAGTTTTCCTCCGGGGGCTCCCCGGTTTCTCCGTGGCATCCCAACAATTACTCCACTCACACACACAGAAGAAGGCAATGGCAAACCACTTCTGGATCATCTGCCAAGAATGTATATATGTATGAACGGGTCCCTGACAATCTGAAGAGCATGGAAGGACCCTGTTCATAGTATATGGACCTGTCGTCAGACAGAACACTAATAATAATAATATAAAAGGATCGCACGCAGTAATATAACTAAATTATTTTTCAGCAAATCGAGAAATAATTGTAAATATACTAGTAAATATATAGTTTAGCCGTTCATCCATCTGGAAGATTTGTAAATTCGTGGATTTATTTCTATTTGGTATACATTCCAGAACCGTTAATAAGACTTTAGAAATTATTCGACACTTGTCTTCAGCTGCATGTTGTATTTATTATACAACTTTAATTATCGGTTATTGGTCCATGACATTTCAGTTGTAATTTGATTTTGTCTTTCAGATCTTATTATTTTCTATATATTTTAATCAGCTCAGTACCCTTTAATTCGCAAATGAATACGTGATTGTTCTTTTAACAAAATTCCACCAACAAGATTAATTGAAAATAAAATGTTTGGAAGTATTAGATAAACAACAACCTAACCACAACTGCTGTGAGATAAACCACTGTTGCTCGCAGTGTTTCTGGTGTGAATTATTCACAAAACATGAAGAAGACAGAGAACAAGGACGAAGAAGGGAAATGAAGAGGAGGAGAGAGAACAACAAGGACAAAGACGAAGTGGAATTGTTCCACTATTCATTTCCCTTCACACAAGACGGCACAGCACTTTACCAAAATCCCAGACAGATAGAACAACTACATAATTCATGTCGTCTGCTACCAAAGAGGGACGGAGTGTTTCAGAGTGGTCAAATTGCAGCGCTAAATGGACACT
>NW_019059726.1:1246995-1262281 GCF_000696155.1 Zootermopsis nevadensis
CTCTCTCTCTCTCTCTCTCTCTCTTTTCTTTTACGTGTTGTTCAGTGATGGAGATTAGGTCTTTCTGACGGACCCAACTAAGTAGTTTCCTCTCGGCTGAAGACGGAAACAGAGCCAGTTTCCGAAACGTCGTGGTTTATTCTTTTAAACATGGACGATGGAAAAGTCCAGGTAATGAATAATTTCAAGCATACTTCTGTCCTCATTATTCGAGCAGTCGTCTCATATTTCGGTTTTACATATTCTTAAATCCCCTTACATTATCAGAAACTTAACCTTTTATATCTCTCGGCTTAACTGTCCATCGTACAACACTCTGGGCCTGATTTATATCAGAATACACTCATGCAGTGTTAACACTTGTTATTGTGATTTAGCTATATATATATATATATATATATATATTATAGGCCTAGTAGGCTATAAAATTTACAAAGAAAATGCGTTAACATTGTGACATTTTGCTTTGTCTGTCTGTTATGCCATCCATAATTAGCAATATAAAATCATGCAGTTGTGTAAAATTAGTCTGTTGTGACACTGTCATTTACGTTGTTTTATTTTAATTTTACACTTAGTTCGTCATGTACTTTTTTATGTATGTGTATTCATATTCGTTTCAGAAATCTCTCGGATGCTTTTCGTTTTATGAAGTAGACATGTTAGAAGTCCGTAAACAAATTCTATGGAAAACAGAGAAAACTATTAATTTTCTAAGTAATTTATTTACTCCTAAAATCTAAGGATGTCCGTAAATAAAAATAAACTTCGTAATTTTAGGACTACTAATAATTTCTTTAGTTTAAGTTTTTGGTAAAGGAACTTGCAGATATTTTATTATACGTCGGTAAGAAGTTTGGTATAAAAATAGAAGCAGATTAAGCTACGAAGTATAGCATATGTTCAAATCTCGTAACCAGACTGAAGAACGAAATTATAATGTAGAATTAGCTAAAGATGAGATCCTTCAAAGATGTGACAAAATTATTTGGGAACAACAGCATACCAAATTTACATTCCCGAATAAGTTAAGAACATAAATTTTTAAATATTTGCCTGTGTTTGATAACGGGCCGCCGACGAGAATTTTTTGGACTTAAGAAAGGAGATATAAGAGGCGGATGGAGAAGGTTGCGTTGTGAGAAGAATCATAACTTCTGATCTTCACGAAATATATTTGGGGTTATCAAATCAGAGGATGAGATTATTGATGCATGTAGCGCGCATGTTCTAGATGATGAATGCAAACCAAGTTATGGTCAGAAAAAAGGAAGTCAAAATACATCTTGAGAAACAAATACATAGATCGGAGGATAATATTAAACTTTATATTAAATAAATAGTGTGATTGGGTGTGAACTGGATTTATAGGGTCAACTGACATTTTGTTCTGGAAACTATAATGAATAATCGGAACCCACAAATAACGTGAATTTCTTAAATGGCTTATGTACATGCCTCGAATCTAATTTGGAATATTAATTTTGATTCTATGAAGCTTTATCTTCATACTGTTATTTGTCTTCAGAAGTAAGTTGAACAGTTTCCTAGGCAGTATTTAGGAAACGCAACTTACTTCAGTGGAATACTTTATTCAGTAGACTGACTGCTACCATAATGGCAGTATGAGCTCCTGGTACTAACACCGGGGCCTTGTGTAGTTGGACTGGCAATGCATACACTTAATGTTGAATCCTGAAACTTTGTTTTCCAGTAGTACTAAGAAAAATATGCAACTTTTGTTAATAAAATTACATTATCGACTAAAATAACCTGCGCCTCTGACGATATTTGTACGAGGGCGTTTCAAAAAGTAACAGCAAATTGACAATATTTCACGAAACGAATACCCCAGGCATTTCAAACTCCCGCACAGGGAAGATACATTCTTAGAGAAGGTTTTGACACTGCCCAATAAATGGCGTGGCGTACTTAATTGGAAGGGGTGCATATACGAAATGGCGGCGCCCTTAGCTGTTTGCACCGTAGAGGAGCAGCGAGCAATCATCAGATTTTTGTGGTCGGAGGGTGTGAAACCTCGTGAAATTCATAGAAGAATGCTGCATTGGCGAGAGAAGAGTGTACAAGCGGGTAGATGCGTTTAAAAATGGGCGAACATCAATCCGGTCGTCCATGATAACGCACGCCCTCTCACCATTCGGAGATTGAGATTTCAGATCTTACAGCCCTGACCTTGCTCCCTCTGATTATCATGTATTTGGACCCCTGAAGGACGCGTTGATTTGGGAATGATGACGAGGTCAAAGAAGCGATGCATTCCTGGCTGAAGGCACAACCAAAAACATTTTTTTCTGATGGAATAAAGGAGTTGGTGCAACGGTGTGAGAAGTGTATTGAAAAGGAGGGTGATTATGTAGAAAAATGACATATCATTTGTATCTCTAATTAAATTTTATATATCAAAATATTTAATTTGCTGTTACTTTTTGAAACACCCTCGTATGTACCTCTAGGTTTTATGAAAATAACTACTGAATCAATGGAGTTGGGCGAGTGAAATGCACTCCGGTACGCATTATACATTTTTGTTTTGTTTTAAATTGCGTATGTGCACTTGTGTGAATTATACATTTCTTATACACTACAGATAAGTGGCGGAAGTTTTGTTATTCAGAGTTTATATATATTTAGTAACTGGTTATGTCTCTGTTCAAGTTTCTTGTACTTCACATATAAATGCATTACGGAGTTAGTAGTCATAACGAATGCATTTATGTCGAGAAATAGGTCAGATTTATGCAGAAACAGACTTCAGTTTAAGATCTTAGCATATCTTTTCTTAGGGAAATATAACTGCAAATTTCACGTCCTCTAAAATAATCTTATCCTTCCTTGTGCTTATAAAACAAGATGGATTCGCCATTGTAAATAATAAGTGTTCAAAATGTTACGTTAAAAGTTGAGGTAGTTAGAATTCTAGGGGATAACAGAGAGACGACATTTATTAAATACCTCTTTTGTTTAGTTGCAACGACGAGGGGAATTTAAGTCTTAGTGCGTCTCCCGTTACACATACAAACCACGTCTTCATTAGCACCACATAGTGCTTAGGGCTTCTACTGCTACGGCCTGCGCACATATTAGTGAAAAAAAGTTTTAAAAAGTAATCTTGTGATATATAGAAGCTGGCGGCACTGAGTAACTCCAATAATTAATCGCGAATTACACCATCAGCCAGAGTTTAATGGAGGCAATTTGTTACGGAGCCACCACCAGATAGCGCTACAAGCCGATTACATTGATCGAATTGCTTGCTGCTATTCGCTGAGGTTGTAGAACTTCTAGTAGTTTTATTTTACAAAAATTGTGTCTTATATTGATCTTTCATGTTAATTTCTTAAAGATACAATTTTATGTGTCTTCAAAAAATATATTTTTATATATTCTCCATTTTATCACTGCCAAAGTGGTCTCGCATTTTAAGTTTTCAATCAAAAATTGTGTACGCATTTCTTTTGTCCCCCCTTGTATGCTGCATGCCAGATACATACACTCGTCCGTTTTTACTCTGATATTTAGCTGTGTGTTTAAATTACAAACCCCGCTCATTAAATAGTTTTCTCGTAAATGGAAGTGATCACAAAAACCAAGATGGCTGTCTTTTGCGTTGCTGCGCCGTGTAGTCTGGTAGACGTTTACCGACGTTTCAGATATGCTTGTAGCCCTTATGACAGAGGGAGAAAGCACCTTTGAAACGTATTATACACGAATCAACAACCCAGAAGACAGCCTCTCACTGTGAGGACCTCAAATATCAGAATCACGTGAAGTTCTCTGATACGGTTGGGGTTTGACGCCAGTTGTCGAAGTGGTGCAGTCTCCGAGTATACACGAGTCGTGTCACGTTTGGCAGCGGTCGGATTTCTCCGTTGGGATTTGGCGAACAGCAGCCATGCAAATCAGCAGCAGGTGTCTGAAACGGCGAGCATTAACCATTCACAGTGGGAACGCTATCCGTCTCGCACACGGCAAAATAACTTAAGGGCTTCTTGATATGCGAAGATTGTATGTTATGGAAAGCAACGGACAGGATGGCTTTCCAATCAATCCGTAGAACAAACTTTCTTTTTCTTTGATCGGTTTGAATTTCGAGTTCCTGCGACTGCTTGATAGTTTACGTGAATGAAATTTTAGAACGTTTTCGTGATGCATGTCGAAAATAAATCACATTTATTTTGTTGTACTGAATATAAATCTGTTTCATATGTAATACAGAATTGAATTACACTTTGTACGATTTGAGGTTCTCAAGGCGGTGATTACGAAGATGGCTGTATTTCTAGTTGTAGCCCTGATGATGGAGGCAGCAAAGACCTCTGACGTTGGTAAACTTCTACCAGATTTGAATTACACTTCACTTGGTTTGAGTCCACGGAATCGATTACTCTAACTCGAAAGCCAGCCTCGCCATCTTGGCCATCTGTCAGATTTTTTTTATAAAATTAAGACATACAAATTCTGAATGCTTTTTATCGTGCATGTTAAGTGTACTATTAGTACTTATTTATCACTGTCAGTGTCTATGAATATTCATCATTTCAATAAGAAGTATGACATAGGCTCCGCAATTATATTTAGAAGCAACAGACCTGGCGTAAATTTATTTGGTTTTTAAAGCCATCGAAATAAACATGACCTGCCATCTTTCAGTATTCACAGTTGTTCGCCACTTTTATAGAACAGAAAACAATTTTTTACATGAAAAACGGCAAGAATATTATCAGCCCAGTTTAATTAACGTAATAGCATATTTATGCATTCTTTATTAATTTTTCGAGGCATCAGAAAACTGGATCTTTTCACAAATGCTGTATTTTATCGCTTTATGCATACGTATTGGTAGCATAATGACTGCAATTAACTGAAATAAATGTCTCTGTTTTAAACTTTGTAGCATTTAGAGGACAGCTGGGCTGATAGATCCTGTCTTTCTACCCACCTATTCACCCACTCACCTACCCATCCTCCCATCTGACCCAGGCGTGGGCCACTAGTCGAGGTATTAAGTATTATATATAAGTTATTACCAGTTATTGGGAAAAATTAAGGCCAAAACCGAGAATAGTGTAATGATTAATCAAAAATATTTAACTGTTAATGCTAAAAACATAAAATAACTTTGACATATTACACACCAGCTGGATTACAGTCATGAATTAAATTACATGTTAAAACAAGTTTAAATCTTCACGCGGGCCGCGTATGATACGACCGCGGGCCACTATTTGAGAATTCAGTGCCGAAATTCGTCTGTCTGTATTTATGTATAAGTTACCTAGCGATCTTTCTACTTATATTTGTTATATTTTTCTGGCAATTTTATTTATTTATATTTCTGGAGGTGTATTGAACTCAGCACGCTTTAATTGCAAGGCTACGCGTCTGACAAGCAGTGTTGCTACTACACAGGGGGTCGCTATGGTGTGAACACGTCTTCCGTCACGCGGGCTTACTGACTTAATGAGTCCCTGGGTTATAACAAAAGAAGCCTGGTTTTTATAGCATTGTTACCACTGCGTAGTCTACTGTGCTGAACCAATGTCTCAATCGAATTGCGACACACGACTCCCTTGTCATGGCTTCATTATTATCACGCATTCTATAAATCTAAGCACCGGCTATGCTATTCGGGAGTTCTTGGGTTCAAATCTCGACCCAGAGATCCGCTAGCCTCTCATAATTTTCGTGGTCTTCCTCAGTTCTTCTCTATATGTTACCTTAAATTAGGCCGTCCTACTTTCCTTCAACATCCTTCCTAATTCATTATTCGATAATTAGCCTGTCAGTAGACACTGTTACTGGCAGCGTCTTAAATTAAACCAAGAATAAACAAAAAATGGACATCCTTAATTAGGGATTATTTAATTTTACTAGTTTTAAACATTAGTATAGTCGAGCAATGATATTTCGCTATCCAAAGGACAAGAAGAGATTGGCGAATTTGTCTGTTTCCTTGTTATTATAGGTCTATACGTGCAAGAGTTCTAACTACGTAGTTACAAGGATCTGTCGTCGTTGAGAATCTGATAGTTGTTCAACTGGTAAATACATCCCGCCTTTCATGGAAATCAAAGTGCCATTTACCCTGAATATGACTGTCTTGTGGGGAGAATAAAAATATAGGAGATCCCGAAATACCATTACCGTGTTCACAAATATCCATCACCGTTTCGCATTCTGAAACAGTTCTGTTCATTACATTACATAACACTGCATTATGGAAAGACAGATTCTAACATAATCCTCTAAGATACATCTAGAAATATGCATACAGCGTTGTAGCTTTGTTTCACTCTTACGTAAAATAGCAAGAAGTGAAAAATATAATTTTAACAGGATAACATTTTCCAGATCCTACCTACCTTGTGGCTTCGAAATGTAATTTTTTTTCTCTCTTTCTGATTCCTGTTTAGAGATAACGTCGTTTCAAGAATGTGTCATTGTAAATTGTACTTTTCGAGATTGTGTCTCGCGAAGGACAGAACTCGCTAAGAACCACCTCTGTCATTATTCAGCATCTGTCGCAGGCCATGTAGTAGGCATTTTACTCTTCCCTAAGAATTACCTGTGGGTACGAAAGCCGGAAGAGATTTGTTATTGGTGATCACATGACGTGGCAGTGGAAAAGCCTTTAAGGGCCACAGCTCTCTCAGCGGAACCATGTAATATATTATTCAGCGGACTCTTGGTGACCTACTGACAAGGGAGATGATTCTGAAACTACTGCCAAGATCACGTTGGACGTCCAATTCCCCATACTGCCATCGTGTCTTATTTGATGTAATTCTAAAAGGACCTAAGGCACTGCCAGTTGAAACGGTAGTAGAAAAACTTTTCCGTATAAAGCTTTAATAGTTGCAAGGACGATATCAGAATAACACAGAAACTTATACCAGACTACACGGCGCAATAACCCAGGAGAGAGCATTCTTCAGACTCACCGCCGTGAAAACCTAAAATTTTACATAAACATAGAAATAGACACTACACTAAAATTTTAATAGCATTCTAATCTACCGGAACACTATAAAAAAATTTAACGAGCGGTAAAGAACACCAGGAAATTTATATTTGATCAAGACAACTCATTAATTTTACTCTAATACAAAAATTTATTAAATTAAACATAAAATGTGTACGTTTTGTTTAAGATATATTTGTATAGATTCCGAAAACTATAGACTAAATTTTCTGATTGGGAACTGCAACAATTATTAATTATTTTAATCTATATCTTATTCAAATATAGTATTTTCAAAGAAAATAATGGAAATTTAATGTATCTAATTTAAAATATCTTTCTCAATTGACAGTACCTAAAACCTACTTAGAAAAATATATTTGTGATGTAGCAATGCGAAAACTTAGAAATAGCAAGTTAAGAAACTTTTCTTTTTTAAGAAATATATCTCTCATTTTTCCATTTTCAAGTATTACTGTTTATATCATAAAAAACCACTATTTTACAATGGTCTTACAATCGATATAAACAAATAATTATATATGATAAATATAGAATGACTCAAAGGTCAGTTTAGCTGTCTTAGAGTGCTGTATACTCATATCTAAATTTTATGTCAAATCTGTTTGCTTGCACTTGTTCTGGAAGGGGGGCGTGAAATTTATGAAATGTTTTAAGGGAGGCGCAAGGTATAAAAGTTTGGGAACCTCTGGTATAGAATAAAAGTCTATAATAAGCTATACAGTAATAGCATATATTATACACAAAGCTTTGGAATCAATGTGCAACTGTATCGATCTCTAACTGGCACATTTCTCGACTTTGGATCTCCCCATGTTGAGAAGTCAGATGGACTCATGTGGTTGTTTACGTATTTTAGTAGACGCCCACAGTGATTCATTTCTCAGTTTGTATTTTTTTAAGCCCTGGAGGAATCTTCTGTTCGTTATAAAATATAAGGAGCTGTTTGGCTTCCTAGCGTCATGGACTGTGACGTTTTTACAACAAATCACGTGATTACATATTCGTTAGCAATACAAATAGAATATTAACCACTGAATGGTTGTGCTTAATAGGAAATGCGTAATTTAATTACATCTTAATACAGTATATAATGTACAGACAACTATCTACGCCTATTAAACAGTTTTTGAGAGATTAACATAGAAAATCAGCTTCTCAAGAAATTTCCCAACTTTACGAAACTCCGAAGGCTCATTAATATGTATATAAGAGCGCAATAATAGTCCCTACCCTGGGAGTTAGATGAACCTAGTCTACATTCTCACGTCCTATATCTTTGAGGTACATTTTAATATTATCTTATCAAAGCTTAGGTGTCTGAAGTATTTGCAACATTCCAGGTTTTCCGGAGAAAATTCTGAATGCATTTGTTATATCATACGCGTTTTTTGCATGCCACGATTATCTCATCCAGCATGGTTTAATGACCTTAATAATATATGGTGAAAGTAAAATTGGGTAAGCTAGCCATTTTGTAATGTTTTTCATTATCATTTTACTTGAGCAGGTACAACAATATACAGTAAAACCCCTATATCCTGGATACTCCTTTATATTGGACTCTTTTAATTGGAACCGGAGAATATCCTATAATTTTATATGTCCACAATACCCTATATCTTGGACACCCCTTTATCCTGGAACTTGAACACCCCTTTTGTTGTAAGTTGGACAGGTTCATGCACTTAACTTCGATGCTTTTCAGGGAAACTTTTTCAGTTACATATTTTGTTATTTTGAATTTCTGACTGATGAATGCCTCCTCTCTGGAGGATTATCTTATGGACATTGAACCCATCATTGGAATGCATTGCAAGTGTTTAACTATTCTTTTGCTGAACCCTTAACTGGACTACAGTTTTGCAGAAGACACAGTTTTAACTCCGTCAGTACTGTGCTTGCATTTGAGTTCAGACTGTATTAACAGAAATGGAATTTGTCTTTTTGCGATGGGGAAGCGAAAAAATGTTATTGAGGCTAAAATGTAATGTGCAATACATGGGAGTGGGCTTCAAAAGATTATTATTAATACTATTGTCATTAATTCTTAATTCAAATAAGCCTACAGTAGTTAGTGTATGTAAATAAATAGATTATATTGTCATTAGACCACAATCTGATTTTTCTCTTTCCAAAATTTTGGACACCTGTGGAAGTTGGACACATTTTCGTGGAACCCCAAGTGTCCAACTTAGAGAGGTTTTACTGTAATTTAGGTGTTACGGTTGTAGACATGAGTTCTGTCGGGAGACACGAATCGGATCGATACATTCATTCCTTTATACAAAGAACGAATAAAAGGCATGTCAAGACTGAGATTTCTCATATTTGTCTCAGTTGTACCAGGAAAAATGCAGAGTTATTACCAGAAAACAATCCAAGTTATCCTTCTTTCATGTTCCTGTACATATATCTACATCGTTCAAAATTTCCCTGCTTAACTCATTCGTTATTACATTATCGTAGTCTCGTAACAACCAATAATTTATTATGAGTGACATTCTACCTTGACACAAAGTCACTATGAAATTTGTAAGATCTGAATCTTTTACTACCATTAAGTATTAATGAATTATTATCGGGCTACCAGCCATGTCAGATGGTTTAATGGAGAAAACGACGACGTTTCGAGAACTGCCTTTTTCTTAAACTACCTGACAGGACTAGCCCGAGAAGAATTCATTATAATAAAACTGTCTGTCAGCAGCAAAACGAAATTACTAATTATTTTTATGCGATATCATTGGTTTAAAATGTTCTATGCTTTAGTGTTACGAATACACGCTAATATACGTAACTATTCACAAATTCAACATAATACTAATTATACAGGCATATAGATTATAAATTTACATCTGGAAGAATACAATGTAATTACTTTTTACAGACATATACCTTAATGACAATTTTTCACGATTAAAATCATTTCTATAAGATTTATAGAATTTTGATGGTGGCAAAGTTCAATATTATGAGGTAAAATGATTCTTTCAAGATTTGTGGCGTAGCTACGTATATTGTAATGAAATTATTATCCATTTTCAGAGGAGTATCCGACATTTAGAAATGTTACATCACTTCCACCTTCGGTATATTACATCGACGAATTTTTCTCTCTTTCCGATAGGAGTGGCAACCCAAGTGATCTGATGATTCGCTAAAAAGATTATAAATGAAAGTCAATCGATTAAATACAAGAATAGAGAACTTTTGAGAATCTTGGGGCTAAAAACATACTTCAGACGATGGATAGTTTCTTACAAATAGTCTGCGTAATTAAATGTCACAATTAGTATATATTTCAGAGTCTACTTACACTATTTAATGATCTTTCTGTAATTTTGTTAGGAATCTTTCAAAGCTAATTAATGTAATGTTTACAATTTTAGCGTTTCTGTACTTGTTGATACCGCTGGCCTCTTACAGTCCAACGATTAGCAATTCCTTCTTCTTGAACCCTCCATTTCTGCTTCTCAGTCGTGGTATTTATCTTTCAAGCTTCTGCAAAGATTCATACATGACGATCGATCTGGTACGGGAAGTTGGTTTGCAGGGCTGGGATAAGCTGTAGTGCACGAATCTCAATTCGGTTCTGTTGCTTGGTTTGAATTCGATTTTACGCTCGTTGAGGGGCCGCGTGTTCTATGGACGTCATTCGACGGCCGACCCAACCAAATGTCACCGTCTCTCGAAATCCGACTATTCCACAAACCACTGCCAAGTTTAAGCAGGTACAAACGCAAAGTTCTTCTTGTATCGGTTTGTAGTGCCTCGGTGTGGTGTCGCTGTAATAATGGGAATTGATTTTATTGAGGTATACGAGCTAAACTTCCATAAATAAAATTTTGGAATCCCAGTGGAGAGACAGTAAAAGCTGGTCCAGTTTTATCTGGATCACAATTCCTCCAACCCCAACGCACTGTCTAAGAGATGAGTCAGCTCGTGTGGATCCTGAACCTGTTCTGCTTGGCTGTGATTAGTTCTTGGATGGTGTCAATCCGGAATTGTTGACCGAAACTTTTCTGCTGTAGCCATACGGTGAAACAGAAGTGTTGGTTTTATGACTGTGCAAAGAGGAGTGCTTCTTTACCGACTCTGGCTAGTACGGAGTGACACTTCCATGTCATAATTGTGGTAATACTCAGTTACCTGCTTTGGAAAGAAACCCATGGCTGGCCACGTCTGTGAGAACCCTGGGTTCGTTGGAGTATAATATCGCGTCGAAATAGTAATATTTCCCGACGTTTTAGATAAACTTGGCCGAACTGATGGAAGAGTTGTGTCGAAGGTTCTGTATGTAGGAATAATAAAAGAATCATCAATTTTTAAACCGGATTCTTCATAAAGTAAACCGTACTGTAATAATGAAATTGTAGTACGAGAAGATATAATAGCGGTTGAATCATTAGCACTCGGGAGACCCGGGTTAAATCTAGGCCTAATGGCCTGTTAACCTGACTGTGGTGCATCGTGGTTTCCATCTGTCACACCAAGCACGTGATACGATAGTAAGCCGACCTTTCAGTAGACATCGACTGCTACCTTCCACAAACTTTCCAATTCATTACCACTAATTGTCACAATATCCGACGCTGTGTAGTCTGAACTAGTAAGAGTGTCGTATCTGACAAATAAATAAAATCTCATAGTTTTTAGTAACTGTATAGACCTATGGTTTTAATTTTTTCGATATTGTATTTACATAGAAATTAAAGCGAATGTGAGGATAAATATCTTAATATTGGCCACAGTTGCGTCTTTCTGTATGTCACTAAAAATCACCCCAAAAAGGATATATTACTTTCGATGGTCTGCCAAATCAAGAGTTGGTAGAATGTGGCTAAATATCTTGTTTTCCAATAGACTTTTGCTTTGTGCTTTCTACAGGACTTTTGTGCAAATGAATGCGTCTTTATTCTAGGACAGTACTGTGTGTCAGTCTTGCAAACACATTTTAAGTTAGACAATGAAGAGTTGCATAGTTTATAATCTTCACCTAGGCATAAGGCAGATAAAAATTCGAATATTTATTTTGCAAAGCCTGAAATTAAGATACAATTCTGAAGACCTAAAAGTAGATGAGAGTGTGATATTAAAATGACTCTTAGGACAATATATTTGGAGGTTTGAGCTGGACACATTAATGGACATTACAGTTTCATAACAAGTGGAACTTTCTTTAATAGCTGAGCCTTTCTCAAGATGGACTCTACCCAATAGAGTTAATACTTTAAACACTAAATTTCCCTTCCAAGCCCACTGACACTATTCAAGAAGGAATAGAACTTCGTACAAATAAGAACTTCACTGCTCAAAATTATAACATAACGTTAAATTTAATAGTCTTCCTTTTCTTCTTAAAACTGACACATTCTAAGTTTAAACGTCTTTAAATTTCTTTCTCCGTCGCGCATTATTTTATGAGGTCGTTCGATAAATGTCACAACGCTAAAATATTCAGAAGCATGAGCATCAGCAAACATGCATAGCTCTTCAGTGTCACAGATTTATTGCTATCACAGTATAGGTCTTATCTGTGTCGTATAAAATGTCACCAAAATATTTTCCGTTTTATATTACTCAAATAAAAAAAATCCTGTTGGTATTCTAAAATGATTTATACCCTGGTAATTTTTACTCTTCTATCAGGAGTAAAAAAAGAAAATTCCTTATATAAAATTGGCCTATAATCTCTGGAGAATTTATAAATTGCTTTCCTGTTAAGTACTAAACAAGCATCTCCCCCCCCCCAAAAAAAAAACAAGCCCTAAAACTTGTAGTTATACTACTTCGTATACACATCTTGCAGTAGTAATACGATAATAGATGTGGATGTCAGCGCATGTTGATTTAAATTTCGAACGAGCTCTGGTTTGCCCCTAACACTCATAGTCCATTCCCACCAGTGTGAATTTCCTGGCTGTAATGTTGAATTACTGCGGACATGACATGGGTAAATCTGATTTGGCATAGCTCCCCCCCCTTCTCCTCAATTCACACGAAAGGGGTTACAGCTACTCCAGGCCAAAGTGTTGACAAGAGGGATCCCACGCGACCACGGGTTCGGTATGTAACGAACAGAACACCCCCCCGCCACCAACTTCCACATTCGCTTATAAGCCAAGGGCCAATGGTTCTGTTACACACTGCCTAATCCCATGGTATTAAACGTATGGGCAAACACAGCTTCATTATACCACGACAAAATATACTATTTCTTCTTCACCTTGAACGGATTAAATCTTTTGACCATCTTCCATTCACAAATACTTCTGAACAATTATAAATCTGTTTCAACATAAGACAGGAGTCCTTGGACGGGCGATCAGCTTGACACCAAGGATCTACCTGCACGGGATAGGACAACAAAAAAAGACGCGGATAGACATCCGTGCCACAAGTGAGATTCGACCCAAAGATCCTAGTGTCGGAGCGATCAATTCCCAAGTCTCAGATCTTGCGGCCATCGAGAAGTACAAGATATTACTTCTTATTTAAAATATTACATATTTTTAAATGGTAAGAAAGTGTCGTACAGCAATGAAGACAGGCGACAGTGGTGTCCGCGCAGTTTCAGAAGCGCCCCGTCTTAGGCCACGCGCATACAAGCAGCGAAACTTAATCAGTTCGTGCGCTATAGCAGTGTTATTAAATACACCCAACTGTCATATAATGCCAAGATATTTAATAATAATAATAATTTAATTAATTTATTTATGTGTTTACCAACAGCGAGAAGCCAATAACAGGCAAACACTGATAATACGTACATACAAATAATAATAAAAATAATATTGTAAAATATTACAAATACAAAAACAAACAGAGTAACTAATAATAATAATAATAATAATAATACCGTGTCATTGTTGTATTATATAACAAAACGTTTCTTTTATGTTCTTAGATTTGGTGATCTTTCGGCGAAACGCCATCCAGACACAGAGTTACTAGTGGGAATACTGAACTGGCGAGTTAAAATTATTCTCTCAGAATGGACATTTCTCGTCGGATTTTTATGCTCCAGGTTGATTATGTAGACCTTGCCACGTACTAATTCCCAGTCCAACTCGTTTATCGCGGTGTCTGAAAAATCTACGGACTACATTAATTTCGAGTCAAAATAGGATAAGTGCCTTTATTTCGTGCGAATATAAGAATTAATATAATCACTATAAATGAGACAAAATGGCAAGAAAGGAATCTACGTTAAGCGATAAAAAGGTCAACAGTAACTAAACGGGCTAGAAGACAGCATACAGACGCTTAATATAAAAAATTCCTCCCTCGTTATATAGATTACAGTCGTTAAATTATCGTCATTGTACAAAGCCGAAATAATATAATACTGTTTATATATATATACGTGTATTATGCATGACTGAACACGTTCTCAGAAATGACGCCAGATCGCAGAATATTCTTCATCTTAAAGATGCTTCTGCCAGCAGGAAACTTTTAGAAATAATTTTAAAGGAGAAAATTACAAAGTGGGGAATAAAACAAGAAAGGTGTAATGGATAAAGAAATACAAATAATAAGGAAAATATTCCCCGTTGAATTTTAACGAGGGGAGCTACAATTATGGTACTTAGCTAAAATATTTATTTGAAATAAAGTAGTTCGTGTTTATTTGTGACTAGAGATGCACAAATCAAATCGGAATTTAATGGCGCTACTGAAGTGCAACATTAGACCGATCCACTGTCACAGTTTGTAACTTTGTTAATAAAATTTCTGCTTAACTTTTATGTTTGTGTTGAAGCACAAAGTCTAAATTACCTCAAAGACAGACACAAATTATTACTATTACGTCAAATGTAAAGACCGTGACGCAAAATATTTTAATTTGCAGTCGTAACGTGATAATCAAATAAAATTTGTTTAACCATGACTGAAATGAAGTCGTCATAGCCAATTTCGACCACCATTACGGAATTTGTGTGCAGGAAGTGAGAGTCAGCAAAGAACCTGAATTATAATAACCATTCTCTGTGCCAAGATCTGTACAGACGGATAAATAAATGGCTTCCGCTCCGAGAGATCATACAGGTGCGATCGGAAAGTTTCAAGACTGTGTCAATAGAGAGCGAACCGGATGTAGCACGAGCTTCTGCCGCTAGGGGGTGCGGCCTACATTCATAGTGAATCAGTGTGCCAGCCGGAATCATCGAATTAGCATTTGTTTCTTAGTTACGGGCGTTTTGGTAGTGCATTACACCGACCCTCCTGCGATTTCGGAATGGCGTGTGCATCAAATTTGGCCAAAGACTCGCCAAA
>NW_019059726.1:1267322-1278044 GCF_000696155.1 Zootermopsis nevadensis
TGATTTGTTCATGAAAATCCGCCATTCCGAAATCGCAGGAGGGTCGGTGTAATGCACTACCAAAACGCCCGTAACTAAGAAACAAATGCTAATTCGATGATGCCGGCTGGCACACTGATTCACTATGAATGTAGGCCGCACCCCCTATCGGCAGAAGCTCGTACTACATCCGGTTCGCCCTCTATTGACACAGTCTAGAAACTTTCCGATCGCACCTCGTAGCTGTCGCCCGATAAATACACTGTGAACTCTGTTGTTTTCGTTGTTATTTGATGGCAATAACTAATGAACTGTTGGAGCCAAGTATGCGAAATTTTATACGTACATAAATGTGATAGATCTGAACGTTAGTAAGGTTGATTACAAAATGTATAATAAGTCTCTAAGTACAAAACATACAGATGAGTACAATTCAAAATATTAACTGTGGTTTCACAAACGACAAGGGTTAACATAAAAACATTAAAATATTATCCTACAATAAATCGACTCATACAGCAGATATGTTACTTACGATGATAATTTATACTGTATAAATAAAATAACCTCTAAAAGGATTATATATACTTTTTAAACTGTAGGAATTCATGAACAGAATAAAAAGTGCGTATTTAAGTATTTTCTAATGCTATTTTAAATTTCTGATTTTTATCTGTAATAATTTTTTCACACTGATAATAGACTTAAATATTTTAATGCCACCTCTTTAAGTACTTTTCTGAAAATATGTAAAGCTGGCGACTGGTCCATGATGATGGAAACAAATTATAATCGTATTACCTACAGTTTTAATACGAACCGGTTGTATTTTAACGTCTAGAAACACGAGCAAAACATTAATGTTATATGCAACAAATTGAATGTAGTTGAAATATTACAGGAAATTATGCATAGAAATAACTTTATAGATATATAATATTATTCCATTGGCCTAAAGTAATTAGGTGAGGAAATGTGGATGTCAGATCTTGGTGTTTCTGTTTATAGCAGACATGAGTGACCAGCAGAATGTCTTCCGGCGTTGTAATTTCACGTTATGAAATAAATCAAACTAGTTGGAAAGCTGAAGATGACAAGTCTGTTTCAACTTTCTGAGTATTTCCCGTATTCTCGGGTGATTGGTCAACTTGGTAAATGGGATAAATTCGATAGGAGACCTTCAGATATACAATTTATGGGATAGGAATGTGGTAAATCGCTGTCACAAGCCAGAGCTTATAAGCGTCACTTAGCTCAGGGGTATTGTCTCCAATAGCAAGAACCGCTGTGTTAACAGTGAAGGAAATACAAACATAGTCATTTGGAAGAACTAGGCTTAAATAATATTAAGATGTATGTGGGTTGCATTAAACCGGCTCAGGTTTGGGTCCACTGGCGGAATCTAGTAAACTTGGTAATTATTTTGTGATTTGAATAAAAGGTGGGAAAGTTCTGAAACAGTAGATGACTTTAAATTAGTTGTTGTTTGTATGAAATCGAAAATCTTTGTATCGATTATCGTTATATATAAATTATGGTGACTTTCTGCGATAGTTCATGAAAATTGTATGAGGTGAGTGTTTTGGAAAAACATTTTGATAGTCGAAATGTCAGTAGTGACTTTATACGTGTTGTGGGGCATTTAACTTACCTCCCTCAGTATTCTTGATGTGAGAATTATTTTCAGAAGACTTAGAAATGTAAATAGGCCCTAGTTTAATACCAGATATGTTTCATAATGATCCATCAGTTAACGATGACACAAATCGAAATAGGAAGAGACTAAAGTGTTATAATTTCTACTGCTACATAGAAAATTTATCCCCCCACTCCATAATCTTCGTGGATATTTTTTTGCTACGTATACTCCTTTGGGAAGGGCAAAGGTGCTTAGTCCTTCGCAAGTACTCTACCTGCACTGGACATCACATTCTCTGCTAAAAACCTGATGATGTAATCGATAGTGATGCAATCTACAGAAAACATTTGGAAATTGTGTGTATTCGAAAAAAGATATTTTCCGATATTATATATGCAACGGGACACGGGGGTGAACCGGAAGTGATGTTAAAATGAACCTATCATTACGTATAAAATAATACGAGTAGGTTAAGGATCCATAGTGATTCTTCTCGGAGACCATGATTTCTTTTGAAACGTGCCCTTTATAGTTCTTCCGCCTTAAGTCCAGGGGATCTGTACAGTCTCGACAATCAATCATCGCAGTGGAAGCTGAACGCCAGTGTCTTCTTTTTGTTTAACTAACGTAAGATCGTTACGGATTGTGTACACCATGCATCTTCCTCTGAGCATCCATGTCGGTGTTTCCTTATCTCCGAGACGCATGGTAATAAGACGCCACAATTGAACTTATAAATCTGTTTGCGAACTGAGTAGGCGATAGTTACGTGTTTGATCATCTACAATTCTTATGTCGTGCACGTAAATTAAAAAATAATTAGTATAGAGGTTTCTAACTGAACAGCTAAGTTTTAAACTGGTTTGGGTAAATCTGTTTTAAATTTGGCAAGTTAGCTAAGCCGCGTAAACAGTTACAAATGAGAAAAGATTTTAAGAAATTTATTTTAAAGAAAGTGTATTTGTGGTTATAAAGTAAAAGAAATTTAGTTTACTTATATTTGTAGGAAATATATGCGCATTAGATGATCATGAAGTGATTTAATATATGCGTCTCTCTCAACAACTGATGAAATAGATGACAGATTTTCATGAAACTTGGAATGAAATCAAGCATTGGAAGTCACGTCTACATTTGTAGTGCATTTTCGAATATCTCACCATGAAGAATAAAATAGCATGGGAGCTGTGTGAAGTTCTGGGTTATTGCCGCTTATAGAGGATATTTAAATTTATTGTTAAAAATATCTTGGAAATACATTTGTTAACGTTTTAATGCAAGCAATCGTCAACAAGACGAGGATGACTAAGTGTGTGTATATTTTACTTAAAAGTTTCAAATTATAAATTTGATGTTGTATTTGTGTCGCTTAAGAAAACATAAATTACCTTTGAAACGCTGTAAACTACTTATTTTAAATCAAATACAAAATGTAATAAAAGTATAGAGGACTGGAAACTGGAATAAGAGAGCGAGTAGATTAGGATACGGCAATACAGGAGTAGAATGCGTTGTATTCGGTTTAAATGAGCAGAGAACAGATTTACTGATATACGGTACATCGCGTTCCGTAGCAAGCTGATGGTAAACTGGTCTGAAGAATTTCTTTCTCGTGTAAGATTCATTGTTGGACAGAAGATAAACTTCGGTCGTTTTCTGTAAATTCATTGTTTTTATATTCCGAGATTTGTTTGTTCACGAAAGCGCAAATATTAAAAATTATATTTCGTTTTTAACAAAGAATTAGTTCCTTCTTATTTTCATGATCCATTCGGATTTCAAAGATGCTTTTGTGAAACTTCTGCGTATGCTTTGTATTGTTTAAAAATCTGAATTTAAAATTAACTTAAGACAATTCTGTAAAATTAATAATAAACAGGATGTTTAATTAAAAATGTATTACCGCAGTATTGGTAGATTGGTAGCGTAAAGTTTTTACTAATGTCCCTTTTAAGCGTCACAAAATAACATTATTTAGAAATACTTACCATCTTCGGTGTGTCCGTGTCCACTCGCTCACATGAGTAATTTATATCGTTATTGTTTTAAGAACGCATGGAAAATGAAACATACCACTAATTAGCTAAATTCATGGAACAAACGTCTTATTGAGAAGCTGATAGTCAGTCGGCTAGCCAAAAAATTTATCCTGAGCCAGATTAATCCGGTCCGCACCCATGTTTACTATAATAAATTCTAATAATATTCCTCCATCTTCGCTTAGGTCTTGCCAGTAATCTATTCCCTTCATGATTTTGAATCCAAGCTTTGTACAGTTATCTCCCCCATGTGTGCTACATGTCCCGCCCACTTGTGTCCAGTATCCTATCACTTCCTTCCTCTTACTCCCCCTCAGCACCAAGTTCTCGAAAATTCTTATATCTGTTCTTCTCTTAAAGAGAGACGAAGTTAAATACATTTCCGTGCGTAACATACAGAATTATAGTTTTGTATATTTTAATCTTGAAATATTCAGATAGGGGCTGAAAGACAAAATTATTCTAAACTCATTCTCCGAACTTAATCTGCTCTTAACTTCTTCTTGAATGTAATTTTGTTCGCTTACCTTTGTTTCCATTTAAACGTTACCACATTTTCAAAAAAATTACTACCTGTCTTTATATTACGCTACACTATTACACAGTGAAAGTCGGTCCATGTTATCACTACTTTGCCCAGTTGTAATTTAAGGTTGATCCAGTTCTTAAGCTGTAAGTAATCGGCTAATGACTTCGGAATTCAAACTCCGCCATACTTAAATATTATGAAATTAAATATAGATATCTCGAATATTCAAATTCCCGCAATTAATTTCCTGGCAGCTGTCTCACAAACATAAGATTAATTTAATGCACACTGGAAAATATTTATACTTAATCCTCTTATCATGTTCTGTTAAAAGATTTTCTGCGGGCCAGCATGAGATTACAGGCTAACGATTGGGAATTTGTCTTAGGCTACATGGAAAGCCCTGAGATAAATTTCCATGTCTGCTTTAGAGGATCTCAGGGAAGACGATGAACGGATATAATCCCAATAATATTCTCTTTTCTAGTTTTAGGAACGAACATTTATTCAGCAGAATTCACAAGCTGTGAGAACGTTTCAACAAATTGGAATCAAGATATTCTTGTCCATGCAAATGTAACGAACAGTATAATGCTGTATTAGCAGGCTTTACCACCAGAGACACCAGAACGGAACTGTGAAAAAGGGACATTGTCTGTAGACAAGGATTTCAGTTTGTCTATGAAAATCTCCCACATCCACCAATTGTCGAAAATTCAACACGTGGAAACATTAGGAGAGAAAATTGAATGTATTACAAGTAGACTAATAGAATTGAGAAGGCAATGGAGAAACACGTCAGGCGAGCGAGAAAAAGAGGGAACACTTGTAAATGGTAGGAACGTGAAAAAGATAAGGAGGTAAGCCGATAATGAGGTACGAACGAGAATAGGAAATAAGGGGAGAAAAGAAATATATGATAAATATGGTACAAAATGTAATATATTTTAAAATGTATTAAAATGAATTGAATTAATGAATTGAATTGTAAATGCTCTATATTTGAAAAGATTCAGGATATTTATAACTTATAAAATTAACATTGAATCACAGTGTCGTGACGATGGTATGTTTTACGGTACGGAGCATAAACTGAATTAGGGGCAATTAACACTAATTGCTAGTAAAATAAATTGGTGGGCCTAATGGTATAGGACAGTCTTTGCATGAAGAAGCAGGCTAGTAATCTAGGAATAAACAGCTCGTGATGGATTTATAGATTGTTAAAGTACAGATTTAGATACATATTTATTGTGCGTCATTTTCACAATGCGCGTAAAGTGTACTCATAATGGAAAGGTCGTATCTGCCTGTAGCTGTACAATCTATGAAATTTGAGGTTTAGGGGTTTTACTAAAATTTCTCGACAGGTTATAGTTTTGGTTAAGATCGGGTATCAATAAAGGGTATTATACATGAAGACCTTGCATTCTGAATTTGGATTTTGCTCCTTAGGAAATTCCCCTTCCATTAACAAAGGTCACAAATCAAATACTGGCGAAAGAGCCAGAATTATTACGCAATGCATACCGTTTATAAATTGTTTAATCGTTATGAGTGAAATTAATTCATCCATTGATGTTAAAATTATGCGCATTTACAGACGTAAGGAGACTACATAGAATCTAATAGGCTTTCTGCTTGTAATTTCAACTACTACTGGCTACGTCTATGTAAAATATTCATTACACAACACAAAGATTCACACCATTGCCATGTTATAATTAACATATAAAAGGTTTCATACAGAAATTTGTGGACCTTTCGTGACGTAATTTTACACAAATTTCACGAGTCAAACTCCATTGATTTATTCTTTCCGTATCTCATGCAGATTAGTTGAGCGATTGAAAAAAATTATTAGCCAGGACAGACAAAAGGAAGTAGATTTGATGAAACTGTAAAACTGCAAAATTTCGGCTTATCCATTTCAGTTTGGCGTTTATATTTCAAAACTATTTCACGACAGTATAGATAATGGATGTGTAGGTGCTGGGCTGGGGATCTATGCTCATTATCCTGCTATGTAGTTTTTCTGTGTAGTTGCTTGCGTCACGAGCCGTTGAGCGCTAGCAAGCAGCGAACCGAGTAGAGTTCCTCCCAATTTAAAAAAAATATTAGCCAGGACAGACAAAAGGAAGTAGATTGAAAAAAATTATTAGCCAGGACAGACAAAAGGAAGTAGATTTGATGAAACTGTAAAACTGCAAAATTTCGGCTTATCCATTTCAGTTTGGCGTTTATATTTCAAAACTATTTCACGACAGTATAGATAATGGATGTGTAGGTGCTGGGCTGGGGATCTATGCTCATTATCCTGCTATGTAGTTTTTCTGTGTAGTTGCTTGCGTCACGAGCCGTTGAGCGCTAGCAAGCAGCGAACCGAGTAGAGTTCCTCCCCATTTACCTCGTGTGCTAATGCTCGTAAGGCAGCCAAGGATTCTGTTCTTTCAACTCACCAGAAAAACGAAATCTGAGCTTCCGAATAAATTCAGTTGGTAATTATTTCCCATATTTCTTGTTTCCAAATGGTACTTTCGTTTGCACAGTATAGAAACGTACGTATATGGCCGATATATGTTTGTTTTTTTGGAGAAATGACAATTTCCATCAAAAAATAAACATGAAAATGCATACAGTATTTTATTAATTCACACTTTTAAATTCTAAAGGAAATATTATTATATAATATATATATTTAAGTGGCTTATTGTTTTTACCTCAGAAGTATGTACTACCTTCATGACTGTGTTATTGATGTCGGGATGTGGAAAATTATAGTGTTTAGTATCTTAATGTTCACACCAAATTTACCAAAAATCTGTTAATTGTTTCAGAAATTATTAAACGGGCAGACAGACACACATGGAAAAGGAGACATGATATCATAAGCCTGTATTTTTCTAATAAAAATTTACTTCTTCGAAATACATTTTTAATTATTATTTTTATTCGTACATGCCAATTAAAAAGACTTGAAAATTTGAACACCTTGTAAAAAAAAGAGATAGGCTTTTTTCATTTAAAGTGTGAATAGCTGTAATGTAGTTCTTGTACTATGTGAGTGTTCTCATATAACACTTCACTTTTCGTAAGTAATACACTGACAATGTCCTTTGCTAATTGTTCTCTGTCCCACGCAACGCACTATCAGATTACCGAACACCCCTCCTCTGTTGTATATTCCTGCAGAAACCATTCTATCTTTCTGGCATGGGGTTGAAACGTTCCTTAGCGGGGGGTGGGGGAATAAACGATATCTGAAACAAGGGAAGGGGTCATATTTTCACAACCCTTAGGCTTCTCAAGTATAATACTAAAAGCAAGCCGTATGTGGATAACTCTTTGAATATCGATTGTTAGTGTATGAAAATATCGATATATAAATCAGCCTTTGTATTTTAAAACATCAAAACAATTATGATCGATCAAATCAAGTTAAATAAGATTGAGGTAACACTATCAACTTCTCAAGAAGAACTATACCCCATTTAAGTAAAAATTGTGATAGTATAAATAATAGAAGATTCATTATACTATTATTTCTACACAGCAATAAATATTAAAAGGCTTGTGATATTTTAGAATCGTGGGTTTACATATTTTTGGAAAAATCATGGAAGAAAGCAACATTCCAGACACGTTAATAAGACCAATAAAATATCGTTACAAAATTGTACATATTTATATAAAATATAAACATAAGAACGTTACTTGCATACTACATACTTATTGCTGGTAAGAAATATTTGAGATAGGGGCGTACTTTATTACCCCCAGACCCTAATATTTAACTTATACTTCAACGAAGTTTTATAGGAACAGAGAACAGCAAGTTAGAATATGGGCTACCTCTATAAAAATCATTAATAATATAATATACGAATAATCAGAATCAGAATAAAAATTACGGGACACCAGTTAAATATAATTTCAATTAAATATAAGATAAAAACATATATTACTAAAACGAAATTAATGAAAACGTGTCGATAAACACTGGAAGAGAAATTACTGCATTATGTTATAGGCCTACACTTATATCATCAAACAGCTAGAAAAATTTGAGTAATGAAAATTCCTTGTCTCATATCGCAAGACGCAAAACTCGTGCGTGCTTACCTGATGATAATACACGACTTTTCTCTTACGAAAATAGTCTCATCTAAAGCAACTCTCACTAGGAACAACATATAGTCTAATTTAAGGGTTTGTTAAAACGTACAGAGTAAATTAATTACAGAATACTGTAAGGCGAAACTTTGTTATTTTTACATAATGTCCGTTTTCTTCAGTACAACACTTTCTAACTGAAACATACGTGTTAATTAATGACTGCCTAACTAAGTAACTCCATGAAGTAGAGTTATTCTTGAGAAGGTAACAGTCGTGTAGCTGGTAAATAAATTCCGCTGTCTTTTATGGAAACTGAAGGTTCATTACCATGTTCAGTGGAACTCGCTACTGGAACTTACCCTAAGCCAGCTAACAACCTATTTCTTAAAGTTTTCTTTTTGTGTTATCCATCCAAGTCTCCTCTTGCCTTGCTTTCATACTAAAACTTGGTATATATTTCTTATTTCCGCCATATATTTTCATTGTTATTGTCAGTAAAATACGCAGAATGGGAATTAATAAAATTTAAACTCAAACATACACACATGTATAAAGTATGCGTACTTTTAATAACATCTAGACATCTCTTTTTATCTTCGTTCTGTAGGAACCTATAACAATTATATGCATTTTAGGAATCCTATCTACGTACTGCCTGCGAGTAATATCAAGCACTATAGAATGAAATATGCCCTTTCTTAGAAATCCGGTTTTTCGCGCTTAGATATGGCTGAATATTATTTAAATAATATGAAAAAATTTAGTTTCTATCTAAAGAGAAAAGTAAAGTCATCTCCATTGCAAGGACATTTGTTAAATGTTTTTTAAGGAAACAATGCAATTTTTCTGAGAACATGCAAAACCAATAAATAAATTCTGGGGGGGTGGGTGCAGTGTTAGTTCACGGTAAGGGGATTTGTATCAATAGTTACGCTATGGCTTGAAGCAAAGAGGTCAAACGGTTTCTTTCCTCGGGTCAAGAATAGTTATTTCGTTGGAATTAATGTCAAAAATAAAATTCTTCTTGGGTTGTTTTTGAAAAATAGTAGCTAATTTAAGTAATCTGTAACAGTACTTAACTCAGAAGTGAAAAATAATCCTTTACATACGCTCAATACTTAATTAAATATACAAAAATCACAGTTTTTATTATTTTAAAATTTCTCCTTCTTCTACATGACACAATTTTTAAGCAGTAATCTTACATTTTATGGCAGAGTTTTGTAGGTAGTCACATGTGTGACACTTGCACGTAAAAAAGCATACGAGATAATTACAATCTTTCTTTTTCTTTAGATTCTTTGGAGTGAAAAAATACATCAGAGTTTGTACTAACTAGTTTTACAACAACAATCTATTTCGCTAGCCTGGCTACAAGTGATTTCGGGCCAGATATGGCCCGTGGACCGCAGGTTTTAATAGCTGCTATGAAAGGTTAAATACTGCATCTGACAGCGGTCAAAAGAAACCAATTTTTACTGTGACTATCTATAACATCTCAAAACACAATTTAAGTTGATATAACCTCTGTTTCTATTAATTGTAGTGTGCGGCAGACAATGGGAAAATTTGTATGCCAATTTATCTTCATTATTAGCTCCGCCCAACACCCGCAGCTCTTCAGAATATTAGGGGAGAAGGGTAGAAATTGTCGCGCTGTAAAATTGCATAACACATCCGGTGGTGTTAAAATAACAGTTGAATAATAACATTAATGTGACTAAAACTTTTCCGTAAAGGGTTTTGTTGAAATGGTGACAGACTGAGCGTCGCTGAAAGATTTCATGGTTTCCACTGCAAGCTATTAATTCAAATATTGCTCAAAGGAATTCTGTTAATATTAGCTCATCGAGTATTTTTTTAAAAAAATATCCAATTTTTATTAAACAGGAGTATTTAACTTTATATCCGACAAATTTATAATAAAAATATGTTATAGAATGTATACTTATAGTTAATGATGACTTATGAACTTGGTTTTCGCGCCTTTACGTGGGAACAGAAACAAAGCATACATGTTTTATTAGGAAAATTTCTCGGAAAACGCCTGCTTGGTAGCCCAGGAAGGAAATGGGATTGTAATATTGAGATAGGTCCTTAAGAAATAAGTTTTGAGGAAGGGATGTTGTAGTTTCGTTAGTTTTCGCATTGCGGGATTTTATATCAGTTGTGTTGAACCTTCGGAGTCCATTAATCCTTCCTTGTTGAATGGCGTTCAGCTCTCCGGACACGTTATGAACCGCCACTTTGGAGGGAAGTACAGTGATGAGTTATGATGCGATATTAAGTCCCACAGTCGCGCTCCATCATGACGGTACGTGCAGATATTCAGCCTCAATCTTTCTTAAAAACTAAAGCCGACGGTTAGGGAGAAGAAGACAAATTTTGGTGTGATCATCGTGAAAATCCACCTTGCATTC
>NW_019059726.1:1278494-1297642 GCF_000696155.1 Zootermopsis nevadensis
CCCTATCTATGCACGCCAGAGGTGTACACAGTAAGGCGGTAATGCCTGTCCTTCATCATGAGAAATTTCAACTCTTTATTTAACTGATAAATTCTGTGCACACTTTATAAACTTTGACTATGTAAAGGAAATGTAAAGTAAAATACTTGTATAATATATGTGTATGTATTTTCGTTTTTATTCATTGGTGTTTCAAATATGAGGGATATCCTCTTATATTTTATAGATGTTCCTAAATTCATGAAGAATCAGATCATAGCATTGAATCTATTGTCATAATACAGCACAAGAAAACAAGTCGTTGTATATTTAATGATGAAGGAATCCATTAGCTGTTCGCGTCACACTAGTCGCCATATTTAATAACCTCTACTACCATTTAAGACATCACAGTCAGACACATCTACAAAAGACAGATAAATACTTAATTAAATTGTTTGGCCTACAGGCGGATGTAAGGGAAGATTCAATTCTTACAAATGTGAACCTCACCTTCACGTGGTACTGTTGTTAACTAATGAGGCTCTGGCGACCGAGTATAGGTGGTATAACCTAAACATCTGGGTCAGGAAAATACTACTCTCCATTCTGTCGGTTCGGATTCTATAACATGGCAGCCCCATCACCTGAATCGGATGTTGTAGGCCAATCATCCATACATCTTAAATTTTGTAACTAATTACCGAAACGTCTAAAAAAGAGGCCCTATGCTTAACCTAGGAGCGAAAAGGATCTATATAGGCATACAGGAAACTTCTAGGAACATTATAGAATTTATGACGCTAATAGTCGTTCAGCTGTTCAAGAATTTTCTTCATTTTATGGAACCCGAAATTGTATTGCCGTCACTGGTCCATATTCCAAGCCAGATGAATCCATCCACACCTTATGAGCATACTTTTCAATATTAATTTTAATATTATATCATCCGAGCTACAACTTGATTTTACAATCTTGTTCGTCGCTTTGGATTTTATGACACATTTTGTATACTTTTCTGATGCCTCTCATGCGAATTTGATGGAGTACAAATTTTATGTTCTTCATTATGCATTATCTCTACCCTCTTTTTAATTCCTCTCTGCTAGGTCTGAATATTCTCTTCAGTAAATTATCAAAACTCTTCCCGTAATGTAAAATACCAAGTTAAATACCCGTACAGTACAGGATTTTGGCTATTATATAACAAATAACATATGTTAATAATACCTATATACAAAACAAACATTTATGGCTTCGTATTATTTGTTCTGATGTTTAAAATACAAAACGGTTTTTCTTTGTTGTAAGGTAAAGTTCTTTGTTTAATGACCGCGATATTTTGGAGAGACATGGGAAGACAACATCTTATAGCCAAGAATTTCTTAAACCAAACCAAGAGTGCTGACTCCTATACTACAATTATGTTCTAGTATTTTATTTTACTCAGATGCTCCAAATTGATATAATAGTGCTCAGAACCGTTTGCACGTCCAAATATCCCCTTTAACAACACACCCCAAAACAGTTATAATTTTCGCTGTAGAATAAATAAACTTACTTCCCTTACTACATTATCCGTCAAATGAAACTGTTTTGCATTGCATTTTTAGTTCTTCCACGTGGCGCGGCGTTATAAATTGACGGTTAAGTATTAAAATCCTTCTGGTAGATGAATAATGAAGACCAAATGAGCAGGGTGCGGTGGAAAGGGGGTGAAAGTACATCGCGCGCATCCCTCACCCTTCCTACATGTTAAGCTCAACCAGCATAACGTCCGTTAAGCGTTCATCGGTCCATCTCGTATCTCAACAAATATGAGAGAGACGTCGGGGGGGTCCCATTACACACAATTAGCTTTGACAGTAATTAAGCTTGGAAAGAATTATGCAAACTTTTCCACACAGAGCGGGAGAGTGAAATGCAAGTTGAATCGCGGCGAAAAAAAAATAGGGTTGATAGTAGCAAGAAATGGAAGAACGTAGAAGAATGTGAGAAGTTCGGGGAGAAGAAAGTGGCGTAGAGCCAGATGCCAGAGACTTGCTCTGACAATCGATGAAGAAATGTGCGGATGGAACAGAAGGAGGAAGGGGGAGATTTTTTTCTTTATTTTAACTCGAAGTCATGGAACTACATTCACGTACGAGATGCTTCCCGATCCTTTACCCTTCCCACATCTTAGTTCCCAAAGCAACTCCCATGCATAATTCAGGATGAAAGGGCGTGTGAGGTGATGGGGACGAACACAGAAGGATGAGAGAACACTGAGGAATGGAAATTAGAAACAAGGAAGACAAGGAGAATGGATGATAAGTCGGGATAAAGCAGAGTACTGGGTGATCTGATTGCAGCGATTAAATTGGTCGGTTTGATTTATCCCAGTAAGCGAGATGCCAGCTGCTGCAGCTAACTCGGTGCTGAGGATTGCGGAACTAAGGGTCGTCAACGGTAATGACAGTCTAAAGCGCGCATTTCCTTCTAGAAGGAATTACAATACGAAAATAAATCACTTTAGAACACAGATTTACAAAATGCCGGTAACAATGATTGTGTATCTATTTCATATTTCACTGTTATCTAAATCAAATGGTTAATGATGTTTCAAGAAATAATATATTTTTATACTGAGCGTTATATGAAAGCCATAATTAAAAAATTCAATTGTTAAAGTACATGGTACATAAAAATGACTCTCGACTTCAAATGTTAACACAGTTTTTGAACTCAGTAAGTTACGTTGCGTCAAGGGATAAGGAGATTTGTATAAAAAGGTTAAAGAGTTTGTACAAGAAAGTGGTTATATATAATTTTAAGGTACTAATCCAATATCTGCGAGGAGCGATCAAAGGAAAAACCACGAAACATCTCAATAATACCCAGTATCAGAACAATTTTAAAATATACGACCTAACGAATACGATGCAGTAATGCTAACCACTCGGCTGGATATTGTCAGTTAGCGGCTACAAGCGGAATGTGGAGATATGATAATATGCGTTGAATCTGACGAACACTAAAATATTATTAACTTGTATCAGTACAATTTTAATGGTTTCCCAGGTACAGCCCAGTAAAATAGCTGTACGTGTACAATGACCAAAAAGGGAGACAAGATAATTTTATTTATCAACACTGTCATTAGCTCACACTTTATAACATCGAATGATACGGCCGGGGCGTGATGCTGACCACTCACCCCCATCTACTGCCGAGGTCAAAAATGAGTAGGAGCTATACCTCCACTCCCCCCCAAACGCCTACATGGCGTATAGTGGAACAGCTTTACTTTACTTTACTGATATTTCGATTAATGAATAATGATTACTAAGAATGTGGAATGAAACAGCTGGCTATTTTTTATAATATAAAGCATTTATCTGGGGTCACTCAGAAAAAGCACAAAAACCACAGTCAGGATACCGAGTAGCCATGCTGAGGTTAAACCCGGAAAGTTCTGTCACTAACCCCTAGACCGCGACGTTCAGTAGAGGTCGCGCGAGCAGTAGTGGCACCTAAATGCGCGATGTGTAAGCCGAGAGAGGGGAGTTCAGTAGTAGAGGGGGTCGCACAGCCTCGGCTGCTGTGACGCACCGATCTAAACACAGCTAGAGCTACAAACCAACTGAAGCTGACACTCCTCTAGCGTGTGCTTCGGACGGGTCCATCTCATACGACCAATATCAGTCCTTTGCTCGGCCTCTGCTCCACCATATTTGGGTCCGCGTGCAGGACCTACTTTAAGATATATGTAACTGTTTTCAAAGTTACATAGTAATTTTCTGCGATTTATCTACTGGAAACATATCGTTGATAAGCTAACGCCGCAAAAGATTATTCAATATTTATGCAATTTTGAAAAGTAAGATATCTGTTTTGTGTTGATTGTAAATTACAACTGCAGTCCACGTCGGTATCTTTGTAAACGAACATAGGTCTATAGTTACAAAAAGTAGTTAAAATTAGATTCACAAAAAGTAAAAAGTAGAGCATGTCAGTACAAGGTTTTTGAAAACGAATTTATATGGTCTAACATTTACAGTGCGTTTACTAACACAGTTAATCGCAACTGTCTCTTCCTGGCTTCTGGCTGGAACTGCATAGCATCGCGAAGCGCTATTATGTGTTCCCGATTCAAGTCAATAATCGATCCATATAAACAATGAAATAGACCTATCTTTTTTATAGCAGTCCCTGTCGGAAGCTGGTAAGTGACAGTTGCGTTCAACTTCACTAATGGACGCATTTTACTATAGTTCTAATAAAATAATATAAATATTATCCGCTGCAAATCCTTAAAACAAAACCAACGGTCGTTTAAAACTATCTAATATATCCTGTGTATAGCAGAACGCAAATGTTTAAAGTCGTTAACGCCAAAATTCACCAATGTACACTAACTAAACAAAACCCTTGTTTTCAGTACCTACCTAACATTTGTATTTTGAATTCTTCCTTCAAAGATGTTTTCGTGCTTCTGTGACTTGAAGACGACATGGGCCGGTGTTACACGAAGAAAAACACTGGGTTTAATGATCTATACAGGCCACTTAGAATTGTTAGGATAACGAAATATGATAGAGTGCTTTGGGCTGTACATGTATAGGATGGATAGACACACAATATGAAAATAATTGTGTTGGAAAAATTTATTTTTGAAACGACCACTTCAAAGGCCGCAGAGGAGGTGAATGGATAATATTTAGGTCAAGTTCAGAAAAATAGTTTCTGAGAATTAGGATGAGTGGAACTGGAAAAGAATTGTGTCCATAGGGCGGGGCTTTACATTATCGGTTTTGAATCAAGTTCTACTGCCAAAATGATAGTCTGTTTGAATATTAGTTGGGTCAAAGTTAAAGTTCTAGATAGATAACACAAAATTTGTTATTCCTAAATTCGATCTGGAAACACATCACGGTATATTCTGACTTCTTGACAAATAAATAATTTTTGCAATATTTTATGGGAATCATAATAACAGATTTAACATAAGTCGGGTTCATGCGAATCATCGGCATTACAACACACTGACAGACCATTGTCGGCCAGATCGGTTTAGATTAGCCTTTGTTCAGCAGAAGTGAGAAAGACATTCTTCTGACTTGATTAAGCAAGCAGGAAATCTGTTGTCTACTTATTGTTCCATGCGAAACCGGTCACGTGAACGTCAGCAAACACGTTGTCTCCAGTCTATTATCTGGAAACATGATATCAGCCATATTTAGTAGCAGTTAACGCTCAAGTGCGTTTTCAAACATCTCGCGATATTTTCAAACATGTTTACGACAGGCACACGCGTACTTTTGGAGTAGATTCACCTTTTTCTCGTTGACGTACTGGGTCATGGCTGTCTGTTTCGAGCCCTTTTATTTACTGAGGAGTGGCTAAGAGGCAAAAAGGATAAATAAGGGTAAACAGGGTAAATGTATAGACCAATTGGATACTCAAAGATTATGGATAATTGTATGTATGATAATGTGATTAAGGTCTTGCAAAATAGGCAAATGAAAGTAAGAATCTAGAGGCTGATGTAAATAAGTCGTGGCCTGGTTGAAAGTTAAGTCCAAAACTTATTTGAAGATGAGTCACTGTCACGATGTAGGGAATAGTATGAGGGGGCTGTATATTGCGAGGTAAAATGTGATGTCTGTATGATCGACTGCGCCATTAAGGAAAGGAAATAATACGACAATCACAGAAGTTATCGCATAGTCAAGGGAAAATGGTATTTAAAGAGTAAAAAAGGATAAGAACAGGAAGTAGAGAAAACGAATGAATAAAACATAGATGATAGAGAATTAAATCCTCGTAGTTGGGGGGAAGTTTAAAAGAAAATGTGAATGACAAGATACATAGGAGGTACCGCAGAAGAGATTACAAAGAAGATGAAAGAAAAAGATAGTGAATTTACAGCCACGGACAGACAAAGGGATAAAGATAAGGACATGAGGGGCAAAGTCAGACAGAAGTGAAATACAGACAGGAGAGAAATGCATACATAGGCAAAGACAGAAGATTAAAGACAAAACATAGAACGAAGGAGGGAGGAATAATGACACAGACTTATTATTATTATTAATATTATCCCATGTATTCACCACTTTATGGGGTATGTACTCCCATGTACCCGAGACAGACCTTGTCCCTAAGGTACATAGGGCAGGAGCTATTTCCGTGATCCATATTGTTTTCAGCAAGTGCCACATGTATTATAAAATGTTTTACAATACATGTGACACCAAACTACTTCCTTCATTTCTTCTCTTGTCCAAGCCACTCTTGTTTTTCTTGATTGATTTTCTTGTGAGTCTTGGGTTTGTTGGCTGTGCGTGTCCATGGTTGGTCTGCGTTAAGTTGCCTCGTTGCCGTAACCAACCTCAGCCCTTGGAGTACCTAGGCGACCTGTACTCCAGATTATTATCATTGTCATCGCCATCATTATCGTTGTAGTAGTTGTTGTTATTGTCTGTGTAACCTTCAAAGTTCTGTTCAAAGACACTACGAATCGACGAAAGACGGGCAGGAAGAGAGTAAAGAGAAACCGAGGAAAGTCGAATAATTTAACAAACTTAAAAATATATGCAGTTGCCTATTTCAGCGGTAACGTGGAATGTCGAAACGCTTCGTCTTTGCTAAAACAGTAAGCACCAAGTTTTGTTTTACAGATTCGCTCTTTGGTGGTCTTTAAATCAGAATATGAATACCTCAAACTCGAGATATTCTAGAAATTGAACAATTTAAGATTCCACTTTAATACATCTTCTTTTGTTTTCGCCGATCTTTTGTCGTCAGGGGCTCCGCCTACGAGGAACTTTGGACGGGGAATTAGTAAATTAAGAACATCCAGTTCCCTCCCCCTTTCTATTCGCGGGTTACCCTGGAGTGCTTGTTTGCTTTTCTCGACTGGAATTATGTAAATCTCCGATAAGAAGACCCTGCAGTTCTCTTGAACGTGCCTCAGACGAGAATCGCGGCATTTAGCGCTGGGACCAGCACATGGCTCCTGCCAATTACTGTCTTAATACACACACACACACACACATTCATTCTTGCCCGTGTTTTGGGGATTAAAGTTCTCAAGGTGAAAGCAGGTCTCGACAAACAAAAACCTTGACGTCAATAAGATGACTGTCTCTGGGATGTTGTGCTGTGTTGCCTGGTATACGTTTACCGACGTTTCAGATATGTTTGCTGTCTCCATCACCAGGGAGATAGATAAGTAAGCCACACGTCTTATGTATTTGGATATACGTATCGTCTTTGAAACTTCATGCCCTATATCACTGACCTCCATTATTCATATGCTGTGATAATATTGTTTTGGGTTTTCGGTGTCGGTGTCGTGTATGCTTGTCCGCAGATGCCAGCGTTTTCGAAGGGACATGCTGTCATCACTTTCAGCTATCTTTCGAACGTTGACAAAGACGAATTTACACTTAGTCAATACCCAGAAGAATAACAAAAGTTTAATTACTTTTTACCTTCCAATAGGGCTTCATTTCTTGCAAATTTTTTCAGTTCTTTTGTTATATAGTTAATTCATGGGCCCATATTAAGTACAGTTAGTGACAAATCACATATAGGTCTTATTCCTTCACTGGTCCTGTTGAATAATTGGTGTAAATTTTTTCATTCTTATTGTTATTGTTGTTGTCGTTTGGTGCTACAGTGATGTGGTGTAAACTACATTAAACTTAACATACAGAAAAATAAATTGTATATTTCATACGTGAGACCAACAGTATCCATTTTAATTACTGTGTAACTGATATCTTAATTTCACGATCTTATCGAATAAATGCTCTTGGTGTTATGTTAGATAGGCTTATTAATTTTGTAACTAATAATTTCTCTTCTGTAGATTCTTCGGTTGTTTCGTGCTTTTATTTAATCCGGCCAAAGCTAAATTTTGGTTCTGTAATATGGAATAAACTTGCATCGACCGACTCCAATAAAAAATGCCTCTTTATATCAATATCAGTTTTTATTTGTTTGATATTTTGCATAATCATGATCATTGGGCCTTTTAAATTTTAGAACACTTTATTCCAGACGACGAAATTTCGATTCTTTATTTCTTATTAATGGTTTCTAGGACAAAATAAACTATAATTCCATCACGGCTCCATTAATATTAGAGTACCTTAAAGGCAAGTAAGAGACTGATATACTTTGATCAGTATACTTTGAGCAGTTCATTAAGACATAGTTCTTCAGCTAGATACGTCATTGCATATTTTGGACACTTTTGTCAAAATCATTAACGTCTTTAAGTATATCCAACAAACTGTATCGAGTGATCACGTCTTTGGAATGTTTTCGGGCAATGAAGATCAGCCAAGCGTTTTAGCGTTTGTCGGTTTTCTTCATAGTAACATTGCAACTACTAGTTATCCTACATATTTGATGCAGTAACCGTGCTAATGTATCTCACCAAAAGTTGAGTATCTTTTAAGTTCAGCTGTCTTATAACATTTCCAGATTCTACTTTTCGTGGTGTCAGTGTTGAGCCCTCCTCAGAAGTTTTCATGGCTAGCAGACGATAATAAATTTAAGAGTACAAACGTCAAATGGTCAATTGCGTCATGATACATATATATACCGAGTTTCGTTGAAATTCATAGATTTATTTAAAAATTCAGAGGGGGGAAATACACATGAACATGTAGTCACTCTAATCCTATTTATCTTTATATAATAAGGAAATATACAAAAATCGTATAAACCGATACACAATATCAATTTTTTACGCAATGGAAATTCCATAGAAAGGTCTCGGGGTTAGAGATTTCATTCCAAATTCTCCCTGGTCCTCCAGTTTCTGAAACACGCAGGAACAATTTCGTTCCTCTTCCCCAATCCCAAGTTCTACTCTGTCAATAAAGTGCATATTTCCCTGTTCGATCACTGAATCATGATTTTAATTTCTTAAGACTTAGAGAAACGTCGAGGATGAGTGAAGCCGGACACGGCCACAACGTGATCTGGGACGTGAGAATATATTTCTGGGATCATACGTTGTAACCCCGCTCAAGGTTTGTTTGTTTGTTTGGCTTCATCTTTCTGTGTTGTATTGTCCTGTTAATATGCTTGCAATTTAAGAATAAAAATGTACCTATTTCCAAAAATGTAGAACCACATGTGAAAGTAAGTGGTTAGCGCTCATGTTTCAAATTCGGAAAATTTCTGGTTCAAATCTCGGCCCCAATATCGGCTAAATGAATTAAGTTTAACGCGATTCATCTCAGTCCCTACAGGTACATTATGGGAAAGCACCTTCTATCATGAAATTTTCTACATATTAATGCTGTAACAACCACCATCCATAAACATCACCTCTACAGTTGAAACGGCGTTTTTAAGTAAATAAATAATCAATAGATCATTAATTTATTTTCCATATAAAAATGGTTAAGTATTAGGTTACAATTCATCCTACTAATTATTCCTCAAGTAACTGTACAATAATTTATATATAAAACGCCCTCGGAGGGCATTGTCTATCCAGCTATAAATTATACACGGTGACTGCTGCTATGATCTCCACTGTACCTCACGTCTCGTGTTCCTTATCTTAAAGACTGTGTTTTGCCTCAGGCCAAGCGTACTAAATTGGATCGCGAATATCAACACGGAGACAGCTGACGGCCTGTACCTTGGAACACGATGTACTCCCAAAATAAATAAGTCTAAGACTAATTAAGTAGAAGCAGTGCAAATTCAATTCAATTCACACGTAAATTAATCGAACAGGAAGAAACATATGAATTTGAAAGAATAAATTTGTGGTGGTTTATGATAATTTTTCATGAACCTGAAACCAAACGTCTTTAGAATCTGAAATATATGTTTCAGGATTTTATTGTGCATTGAAAATTGTTATTAAAATAGCAAATTATTTTTTTATCTGTAGTCTATATGTAATTTATAAATATGTTTCTCGTATCTGAGATAAATAACCAAATATTACCGGAAGATTACACTAAAGAAAACAGATAAATAAATGAGACAATAAGATAGGATATACACGAGGTAATTGAAAGCAATGGGAGAGGAAACTATCATTAAAAACGGAAAATAATAGAAAAACTACCATAATAAATAATCCATAAATTTTTATCTCAATTTTGATTTTGTAAGAATTCTTTCCCTTGTTTTAGGGTAATTTCAGTAGAGATGTCCCACCTGGGCATTTTCCCCATCAGCTACACTAACACGAGGGCTTAGTCAGACAATCTTCGAGAGAATCTGAAAAGGTTCACACTGTGTTCTTTTGAGTCTTGTGTTTTGTCAACTAATTTATTCCGAAAGGTAAGTACAGCTGTTCGTAACGTGCGATCTAATCTGCATACTTAAAATAGAAAAATTATCAGTAACAGCTACAATTAGAACTAATTACGTGTTGAAACAACAGTGTTTAAGTACTGAACGTCAAGACCTGTCATGTTTTTATTCACTGATTTTGAAGTAGTTGGTCGAGCAACTGACCCATTTTAAAAGAAGAGATACCATGCTCTTATAGGTACTGGTGTTCTGACACAGCATTAATACGAGGCGCGTCCTCAAAGTAAGTTTCCCGATAACGCTCGGCCGCACACGGCTCGACGGACAGCAAGTCTCCTGCAGGAGTTCAGCTGGGAGGTGTTTGATCATTCACCCTACAGCCCGGACCTCGTTCCCAGTGATTTCCATCTTTTCCTACACTTCAAGAAATTCCTGTCCGGTCAGCGTCAGCGTTTTGAGAATGACAGAGAGGCGGAGATGGTTGTCACACAGTGGTTCCAATCCCCGGCGGCAGACTTCTACGACACAGGTATTCCAAAGTTGGTCCCACGGTATGACAAATGTCTCAATTCCGGTGGCGAATATGTTGAAAAATAGCTGGACACTTGCTGTATCTGTTGCAATAAATATTTCCATGAAATTGTGTTTTGTTTCTGTAAACGGCCCCAGGGAAACTTACTTTGTGGACGAGCCTCGTATTATTTCAAGACCATGTGACGTTTCTCTGCTGTTTATCAAGAAATTCTCATGTCCCTACCAATTTATGAAAAACCCTCAACACCAATCCCATATTTTCCCATTTATTATTCACTTTAAGCTCCGTAAACACAAACTTAACACTCATTTGTAGATATTTCGTATTTTTCTACGTAAATCGTTTATTATAAAGTTTACCTTTTCAGAAATTATGTCAATAAAATACCTATGAAGAAGCGGATGCAGGAATTTCGATAAGTATAAACAGAAGAAAATGATATCGAAGTTATTACAATAATCGATCCCTACAAGGCTTGTATGAATGAAGCTTCTAGACTTTACAGAATTTCTGCTCACAATATTTGATATGGAAAAGAAACGTAGATCCTAACCACATATCCTTCAGATCCGCAGGTACTAATCATGACTTGTTTGATTACATCGTTTTATATTTACGTAGCATTTAATACATAAAACAGCATAGTCTGTAAACATACATTATGAAAAACTTTCCTCTGAAGTAGCAAAAATGGATAATAAAATTAACTTCCTTGTCCATGCCCCTCTCAACCAAATGACTGCTGTATTCGAAACAAAAATTATGAATCTCCTAAATCACATTATTTCACTCAAATTTTACTCTAAATTAATTTTGAATAGGCTATCTACAAAATGTACGCTTAATATACACGCTGCGGTGTCATGTACGTCATCATGTTCAACATAGCTTCATGATTTTGCCACTACGGACAGCGTAAACCTCAACGAGTAGTTTGACATCACATAGAGTACATTGTCACGAATTTTAGTAAATAATTATAATTAAAACTCAGAAGTACTTTTGAGCATGCCATATCTTTGCTTGCGTATAACTAAGCACATAACTTGACACTTCTTAAAAATTCAGCACCCGCTGTTCGTATCTTACTAATATTTCTTATCTCCTTAAACCAAGTTTTACTTTCGCATGAATGTGTGGTAATTTTCATTAATCTACTTCGTCTCTGTGGCTGGCTATCTTTTTTTTAAACAAATTCACATCAAGACGACAGTGATAACTAACACGATTTTCAGTACAGCACACATCGACAAACAAAACCACCAGCGTCAATTTCCGGTCAAAATGTTATTTCACTTACAGCAATGTGTCCAGAAATAACTCTTTTTATTCATTTCATACCACAGACTAATAGGAACTGTCCAAACATCTGTCGAACGCAGAATCAACATGGTACTACGTATACTTAAAAACGCTGTATTTTTGTTACCATTCTTTATGCTTTTCAGGTCTGATTCAGTAATTTTCTTTATGTACGTATATACAGAGTGTTCCACAAGGTCAAGGCCATAGAAGACCTCGGATATACGGCTAATTACACGTAACTCTCGGTTTACGAACAAGTCCCGTTCCAAGACGTTGTTCGTTATACGTTTTGGTTCGTTATGTGTATCTTGCATTCCTGAGCTTTTACGATACGTATCGTATACATTAGCAGTCATTTTAAAGCATTAAAACCATGTGCTAAACATCGAATGGTCTATACAATACGTTTTATTACAATGTATGTATGCGTTATGCGAGAAAACATTCTACTGGCAAGATTAGTTTTATTAACCAAGAACAGTTCATTATAATTATAATATAATAATTTTCTGATAATTAATGTGATACATACATTTTTTAAAAGTTTATTTATATAAATCTTACAATTATGTTCACTATACGTTTGGCATTTCTTTTTATAAGGAACTCTATCTATTGGTGACTTTAAGAAATGTTGAATGAATTGTGACGTTCGTTATAGCGAATGTTCGTAAATCAAACGTTCGTAAACCGAGAGTTGCCTGTATATAAAATGTAAAGAGAGAGAAATTGTTGCAAATCTTGTGTTTCGTAACTCAAGTTATGGACAGTTTTACCTAGGACGAACTGTTAGGGTTACGCTATCAGAAATAAAAGTCGCAGAGTTGTTACCACGTTGACATGACAGCGAAGGAGGGATATGTTTCTATTGATTCCTGTAGAAAATGTGTCCCCTTTACTACAACCGCAGTATACTACTTTTGGCCGACATGCTAACGTGGTAACATCACCGTAACTTTTTATTATTAATAATATAAAGAGTCTAGCTTGCCCTGAATAAAAATTCCAACACTAGAGAATGAAAACACATCATTTCCAACAACTTCCCTCTTTACATTTACCCGAATTCTGCCGAGCACCAAACTTTTCCTATGGCGGTAGACTCATGGGACACTCTGTGTATGATAATGTTTATAATGAACATTCTGTGAAAACAGACATAATGTAAACAAATGGACGGAATAGAAAAAAATTACTAGAATTTCAAAATGGTTCTCACACAAGGTACAAAGTACGAAATTATCACAGCCAAGTAATCTACTTAACCTATTTTGAAGCGAGCTCTGGGAATACTTGAAAATGACAAGAGTACAGCACCTAGGGAATTGTGTTCTCAACCGTATCCAGTGTTTTTATGTCTTGTTACGACACGTATGTGAATCTATATATTTATGCACGTGTCTAACAAATGAAAGCTGCCTTAACGCTCAACACATCACCACAAAAATAATAACGCGCTAAATTTTTAAGTAAATATCTCCCTTATAACACTGGGTAACAAAATGTTACAAGACCCTGCTAGAAAATTTAATACTTGCTCAGATACTCAATAAAGTTGACTAATTAAAAGTTATGAAAAGTTCATAATTGTGTTCACAAAAACATATTTGTTGGATCAAACCGGCTTTATTTGGCTAAAAACGTCACCTACATTTTTAATCGCGAAAAAATACTCAAAAATGTAACGCTAGAAAATTTAATTTTCACTATAAATTTCTTTTAACGAGATACGAAAATACAGTTGAAATATTTCAACACGAGTTTTGTTTCACCACTTATTCTAACATTTATCAGTGCTTAATTGACATTTACATTCTACACAATACTACCAGGTGATTCAAAAAGGACTTCACAACTTTGAAAGTGTATAGAAATATATTCAGAAGGCTTACAGAATCGGTTGAGGTGTCATTTTATAGCAAAACAAATCAAGTTTGACTCACGTTGTGTTGTAGTACCGAATTCCGTCACCGCGAGCGCAAGCGGCAGTGCATTTGAAAATGGCTCAAAAATTTTCTCAGTTGCAGAAGTGACATCGGATATGCTGGATCGTGTTTGGCAAGAAATTGATTTCAGGTGGGATGTCTGCAGTATCACCAATGGCAATCAAATCGAACCAAATGACTATTTGAGATAAAACTTGATTTGTTGTGCTACAAAATGACACCTCAACTGATTCTGTGAGCCTTCTGAATAAATGTCTATACACTTTCAAAGTTGTAAAGTCCTTTTTGAATCACCCTGTATTGTAATAAAGCAGAATGAGCTGGAACGTTTTATGTACATTTTGTTCCCATTATTGTAACAAACGTAATTTTAAGACGTATAAACAACCAACAAAAATTCATATTAAATACATCTTTAACCATAACAAAATTAATGTTTATGCCAATAAGCCTACAGGTTTTATCAGATATCTTCATAAATTTAAAAATAAATGTTTTGTTGAGCGGAAAATAGCAAAAGATAACTTTCCAAAATCGAATTATCGCTACATTGAACATCGCAGTTGAATATATTCCTTTGTATTCGAGATATTCTCATTCGATTCTCGACCAGAAGCTGGTTATTCTAAAGACTGAGAAGTACCGTCAACTTGGCCAAGACAACTTTCTTTTTCAACCTACCCAATTCATCATTCACATTCGTGCTTCCATTTGGCAAATGCAGGCCAGATTAATAAACGAAAAAACATTTTGTAGACTGTAACCAGTTTCTAGGTGGTAGGTAGTGGAATGGTAATGCATGTCGGTTTTCGTCATACTTTGGCAGCACTGTATGTAATACCAGAACTTGTTGCATATATTATGAAACCAAAATTCAGAGTTGAAAGGTCAAAGTTCCGACCGCTCTATTCAATGCAGAGGGTAATCCATCACTTCTGGCCGGGTTGTACACAACACATCGATAACTCGTCCGATTGTTACACGCGCGTCAATGCTGCAACATCCACCCTGTTCGGCGGAGTTTCAGTGCTACCAACCGTAAATACATATGACAACAGGTTTTTAAATTTCATATCTTTTACTACATACGTTTTCGGGGTATTCTGGCAATTACTGGGCAGTTATTTCTGCTCAGTGTATTTAATAACAGGGTGTCTAGGCGTATTCGTATGTTCGGTGAACTATGACAGCGGTATTCAACCTTTCTTGTTCGCGTACCCTCAAATATAATATCTCTTCAACTTTGTACCCCCAAAGTTGTTGGTGTATAATTCAAGTTATACATAGTATATAATCTACATCTAAAATAAATTAAATAAATTACATCCAGTGTTTTTCATAAAATATTTTTTTTAAATTTTACGTACCCTGTAAGATGTCTTCGCGTAACCCAGGTTGAATACCACTGAACTATGAGACGTGTAAAGAAAACTTTATGCTGTATTATAAGTTAACACCAAAGCACTTACCAGAGTGGCTGAGTAAAGTCAGAGAACATTATTAAGAACCGTCGGTTCCCGGTGTGGTTACGGACTCCGAACATGTCCACAAAAGAGTCGATTTGTGGAATCTGGGAACCTGAAATTGTCACAGAAAACAATGTTGAAGGTTATCCAAAGTAACAGATCGCAGTACACTTGAAGTGAAATGTACTACCAATTTAAAGTATCGGATATGTTACAATTTCAAATTAAAATAAATTAAATAGGAAATAATTAGAATAAAATAATTTTGAAGTGACGTAACATGAATGTATTCAGTGACAGTAAGTTGTGGCTAGGTGAGATTTCAGGTTCTCACGACGATGAGTGTCATAAAGATGCCTGTCTTATGGGATGTTACACCGTGTAGTCTGGTATAAATTTACTGACCTCTGTGAGAAAGACGATTGTAACACAATAGGTTTTATTTTCCCACCGATCATCTTAAGACGGATTTCGAGACCAATTTCCGAAACGTCTTGCTTTATTTAATAAAGAAGGCACCAGACAATGGATAAAGTCTTGCAAATAAACACACACACTATTTATTATAAGGGCTACTCAAATTCTTAGATACTTATTGCACATATTTCCGTATTGTTCTTGCTATGAGTCAAAACATTAAAAGTTGTTGCCATTAAATGAGAAAAAGATACAAAATAACTTGTATATCTGAATTAAACTGTGGTTGAAAAAACTTCAATGTTCATAATAGTACAGGCGTGTAACAGTTGAGATAAGTAGGGTCGCGCGTTCAACTCTCTCTTGGGGCGGTGATTTTTTATTTGTAATTTTACGTGTTCTGCAACACAATTATAAGGCAGATTCAATAAACAAAGTTGAAAGACTTAAATACCGTCAGTGGTTAGGGCTAACATTATCTATCAGTCCTCATTAAGTATAAAGGTCTATATTCTTACCTGAAGACGGAGACAGGTCGAGACTTCGAAATGCAGCTAACTTTAGAATTTGAATACTTATATTTTTAAATAACAGATGATGGAAAATGTCCTATGAAATAAACTTAATAGTATTAGTGCATTATTTTCAACAAACTTTAGAACGATGTTTTATCTTTTCCTGTTTTAGTGAGAAATTCTTGATGTAGAATCACCCATAATATGATACACAGAATTCTATCTAAAGTCAGAAGCCTCAGATCACACAAATTCACGGTTCCTTCTATGACAAGAGAAATCCCTGCGCTCGGCAGCGTAAATTAGACTGAATCTTGTTTTCGGTATAATATTTGAGCTTTCTGAGACTCAAACTCACTTCCTGCCGTTTCAGACTCGTGTTGCATCTGCCGCTCGCTGTTCCAAGACGAGGAATAAAGAGGGTTTTATTAAAGGATTCGCTTTCAGAATGAAAACCCTCGAGCAATGCTAAATCGGATTACTCGTATCTCTTATTTCAATTAGAGAAACGTCAGTCCTGTTCTTGCCTCTACTCTTCGTCTTCTCGATTTTAATTCTACTCGTAGACACACAGCCATTCCTCCCCCCTCTCCTTCATGTACTCCTCCTTCTCACAGCCTATTTGGAATATGCTGTTTCTATACATGTAGTCACAAACACAAATTTAGACCAAGAGTACAAGTCTCCGACTTGTGGCATTGCCATTCGCGGAAATTAAAGTCTCCTTATGTAACCAAAGGAGGAATTTCGATATTTAGGATCTACTATTCGGAAAAGAATGTTTTCTTAGAGCCCAACAACAAAGGATTCTTCCTCTAGCCTGTGCGTCAACACCAGTTCTGGGGCCCCAATGGGTCCTTTCTCGGCTGCAAAGCGTAGCCTTGGAGTACGCTAACCACTCACCATCATCTAATGCCGAGGTAAAGGAAGTGTAGGAGCTATACTACCTCTTCCCTCAAGTGTCTTCATGGCGTGTAGAGGGGCGGTTTTACTTTTAAGGGTGTTTGTGGATAGGGTGCTGAAGAGAAATTTGGACACAGAAGGCAGGAAGTAACAAGAGGCTGAAGGAAATTTTACGAATTGAAGGTTCGTAATTTTACTCTCCAATAAATATTATTAGGGTAATAAAATCAAGAAAGGTGAAGTGACTGGGCATGTACTAAGCATGTCAAAAATGAGAAGTTCGTTAGGAATTGTGGTCGTAAAAATTTTATGTATACGTGTACTGTCGTGAAATAACAAAGTCATTATTAAATATATAAAACATAACGCCAAGAAACTGAGACGTTTCCAAAGATAACCGGAACTTAATAGTACTAAAGGTATGTTCGATGGTTATGCAGCTAGGATAGCGAACCGCGGTAATTGAAGTTACCATACATTTTGGGCCTAAATGATAGTTTTTACATATGATTTTTTGAGTTGCTCTTTTGGGTCGCGTCACGGAATTACAATCCAGAAAAACAACACTATCATTTTCACAGCTGCGAAAACTGAAATCTCACATATTTTACTACTTCTACAGATTTTTATGAAACTCGGTACACCGCAGTTCTGCCTTCCACTATGATTACCTTTCCGATTAGTTTCACTTTCAAAATTAGCTGAAGACCAAAGACCATTTTGGGCTTTCTTACTACCTGGAACAACATGACTTAGATAAAAACAAATAAGCATAATTTGTATGATGCAATATTTACACAAAAGTAAGTGGTTTAATTAAAATTACTAGTTTAATAAAGATGTATAAACATCAGTGAAGCAACATACACCGTTATCTCATAACAGTTCAGGTTAATTATTATTGTTTATTAAAGAATAAGAATTTTACTTTATCCTGAAGATATGATAGATCGTTTCTTCAAATACATAGCAGCACCGAAGTGGTTAATATCACATTGGACCTTATGTAAACTGATTGAAATGAATGTAATAATTTAACTGACAATGTAGTCTGGTGACTGGAATTTGTATTTGGGTGAGAATCGTCTGAACCCAAAATAAAAGTCAGACAACGAAATTACCTTCGAATATTTAAGATAAACCGCAGATACAACCGACAAGCCTTTATGTGGTTTTCCAATTTCAAATCAATCTGTTTAATACTATGTGATCAATAGGTATCTAACCGAACGTACAAAAGGCAATGTGTGCATTAGCGTTTAAAATATGTCTATTAAGGTCGTGATTTTATCTCCGCGTAGAAGTGTAAATGAAGCGCTTTTATTACCTTACTGCAGAAGGAAAAATATATCTATAAGACTTGGTAACACTGTACAAAATTTGGGATACTTGCTTCAACTCTTTGCACTGCATTTAAGCCCCAAGTTCCCCGTTAATATAGACAGCTAAAGCGTAAAGAGAAATTCAATATTGTTTTTACTAAATTCATCGCTGAGTATATTAAAATAAAGCCACGACGTTTCGGGAGCTAGTTCATCCTCGTCTTGAGATGATAAAATTACTCTTTTCGGTCGTCTAGATCAGGGTTTCTCAGCCTTTTTGCCCTTGCGGAACCCTTGAAATAATATTCATGTCTCAGGGAACCCCTACATAAAAATTATTATATATCATTATTGATATCTTTCTTTCTTTTTTATAAACTTAAAGTTCATAAGGAAAACTTAATATTTTTTTCTGATAGCTGGTTTACGCAAAAAATTACTTACGTTTTTCTCAAGTTTATTGACAATACAAAAAAAAA
>NW_019059726.1:1298109-1310980 GCF_000696155.1 Zootermopsis nevadensis
CTTGTGTTGAAAGGGAAGGAAAATAATGTTCGATTTTGATCCAAAGTTCTTCCAGGTGGGTTTCAAAAAGACTTGAAATTTGCTGATATCCTTCTTTACTTTTAAGCCCCTCCAGTGATTGAAACATCTCAAGATTCCCTTTTGCAACATGATTTTTCCAAAGTTTCAGTCTTCATTTAAATCCAAGAATCTTGTCACTTGAAGTCAATATATTTTCTCCAGGGCCTTGCAGTGACTTGTTGAGCTGATTCATGTGATGAAAAATGTCTGCTAAGTAGGCTAGCCTCTGCAACTATTTTTCATCTTCAATGCACTTGGCAAAATCTTGCTTATTGCTTCCTTGAAAGTATTCCTGCAATTCATGTTTTAGCTCAAACACTCTATTTAGAAATCTTCCTATACTCAGCCACCGGATTTCTGTATGTAGCAAGAGATTTATGTGCTCTTTGTCCAGGTTTTCACACAGCTTTTAAACATTCTGGAGTGAACTGGTCATTGTTTAATAAAGTTAACCATTTTTGGAGCTTCATCAAAACCTTTTTTCAATTCTTCTCCAAGAGATTTTGAAATCAGCACCTCTCTGTGACGAAAGCAGTGTGTTGAGACAACATCAGTAGTTTCTTGTTTTACGTGAGAAACAAAACCTCTTACGGAGCCAAGCATGGATGGGGCACCATCAGTACAGTTCTTCCAGGAGAGACCTTTTGTTTTCAGATATGAGGATAAAATATTGAATATATCTATTCCTTTGCTTGTCTCAGGCAATTCTTTGCAACAGAAAAAGTTTTTTGAATTTCACCCTCATTGACAAACCTTACAAAAGCTACAACGTGACATTTATTTGTAGGATCTGTTGACCCATTAACCTGGATAGAAAAACTGCTATTTTCTAGTTTATCACACAAAACCTCTTCAGCGTCATGTGACATGTCATCGATACGTCGACTTATTGTAAAGTGGAACATTTTCAATTTCTCGAACTGCATCTTGTCCCATCATTTTACCCACTATAATTTTACATGTTCCTTACCAACTGTGTGACTTTTCCTTTTCTGTGCAATAATTTCTGCTACCAAATAACTTGCTTCTTAAACCTTTTCACTGACACTAAATCTATTCACAACAGCTGTACTCTGTTTATTTTGAGATTCCAATAGCATTTTAAAATAATCAGCACTTTTATTTTTCATATGACTGTGATTTGTCGTGAAGTGCCTTTTTAATGTTGCTGGAGCCATTGCTGCATTTGAAAGTTGTTTGCCACAGACGAGGCACATTGGAATAGGACAACCTGGATCACCAGTCCATGTAAAGCCCATTAATAAGTAACTTTCATTGTAAAGACGAACCCTTTTTGTGCCCGTTTTTGCACTAGTGAAATATGTCAGGAGATTGCAATTCTTCATCACTAGCCTCTTCAGAATTGTCTGGATATTTCCTCTTCAAAAATTGCCACATTGCAAGGTCAGACATTTCTCTAAAATAAAAAATAAAATAAAGACTGTAAAAAAGAAGATAAATAACTTCATAAATAAAACTTAAACAAATAAAACTGAAGCAAATAAAGGCAAACAGAGGAAATAACTTTGGAAGGCAGAGAGAGAGAGAGAGAAAACACACAAACAAACTTCTCATAAATTAACAAAAATAATCATAAACATACTTAAATTTTTAAAATTCATATAATCAGATAACATCCATAAATGATGGGTAAAATTTACTAAATAACCTGGGTGAATGAGGGGCTGTACCTGCACGCCAGAAAGCACAGACAGGACTGATGGCGACCATGTATTATTATTATATTTCCAAATGACATAACAGGTTGAAGACTTTATTATAATACCCAAGAATTTTCCGAGAATATGTCGTACATGGATAGTAAAATTACGAATATGAAATTAAACATAAAAATGACTCAAAAATACATTTACATATGATTAGCCTATTCATCACTATTTCTCGCGGAATCCCCGGCGATTGCTCGCGGCACCCTGGGGTTCCGGGGAACCCCGGTTGAGAAACGCTAGTCTAGAGGGAGCTAATCTCAATCTCTATTTGTAAAGTTTTAAATGTAAAGCCTCCCGTGCTTCGGACGTGTCCATCTCATACGACCAAAATCATTCCTTTGCGCAATATTATGAAAACTTGAGAATGGATAAAACTCTAGTCAGGCGTTCTTAGCGTTATGCTGGCGGCGAGTGTAAGCCTCAATTACCTGGCTAACTGCGTCAGGCTGGCTACAACTCAATAACGAAGCATTTTATTTGATAATTTCTGCTGTTTTTAATGTATGGAGTCCACTAAACCACGCACGTAAGATAGAAATCTTCTTGTTTTCGGCCCCTATGATATCTATGTCTTGAGATGATTATATTTGCAAGAAAAGATCACGGATGGCAAAAAATTTCCAAATTTGAAATTACAAGCAAGTGTAGAGAGCAAGAATACGAACGTTTTTTTTGAACACCATGAATTCCTCGTTTTGTATTTCACACTTACAAAGTCAAAGTCAACGCCTTCTATACGGGGTAGATAATTCCTTCAGAAACCCTTTTGAAAAGGTGTTATCCGATGGCAGACGTTTCAAGTGACAAAGATCGGGCTCCAAGAGCAGGCAGAAGAATGTACGTATTGCTGTTTTGTTATGTACCGATGCCTATACGCCCACAGAAGGGAAAAATGTTGATTACCATCTTCACATATCATTCGACACTACTTAACCTCTGAAACTAAAACCAACTCCACGGAGCTGAGTCCAAATTGAGAAGCTGATAGTAGCTCAGATAGTCAAGAAATTTTTCGTATTTTATAAAAACCGACCCGTCCACAAACACAACCACTTTTGGATCCATTTTATGGGTCCTCTACTTTTCAACTTGTTTATTGATGACATATGCCAAGTAATTAATCATTCTAAATGCCTTCTTTTCGCTGATGATATCAAAATTTTTCGTGCCATTAAATCTCCCAACGACTGCAATGATCTTCAAACTGACATTGACTCGGTACATGGTTGGTGCACTGCTAACTTCATGAAACTCAATATTAGTAAAACTACAGTAATTTCCTTCTCCAGGAAAACCACTATTTTGATCTTTGATTACAAACTTTTTCAGTCCTCCATAACATGTACCTACACCATTAAAGATCTGGGAATATTTATCGACAGCAATGTTGACCACATATTTTCACATTGTATTAAGTTGCTGGGTCTTGTTCGCACATTAACCTTCTCGTTCTCTTCTCTCGATTGCCTGTACATGCCGTATTTTACCTTAGTTAGATCCAAGCTCGAGTACGCCTCGGTCGCTTGGAATTCTATTACGACTACTGATGCCAACAAACTGGAACGTATTCAGCAGAAGTTTGCAGCCCTTTGCTACCATCGCTATGCTGATGCTTTAGAGTATTTAAAACTCCAGACCCTGCGTAAGAGAAGGCATTGCAGTGATGCACTGTTCCTTGCACAGGTTTACCGCGGTCTTAAACACTGTCCTTCCCCTCTGGAAGCTGTCGGTCTCCGCATCCCTGCTCGGAATCTGAGAGATTTTTCTATGTTCAGTGTTAGCCCTTTGATCAAAAACAGTCCTTCTGCTAGATGCGCATCAGCTGCTAATGTTGTCTGCAGGGATTTGGACATATTCGAGACGAAAATTGTCACACTTCTTCACATTCTATAATAGTATAATTTACTTAATTGATTTAAATTATTTTTACAATTATCCTAATATATTTAGTTGCAATTTTCTTGTGTATTTATGTCCTCAGTAACAATGTGTACTATATACTGCTTGTTTTATCTTTTATGCTTTTATTGTGTTCATGAGCTCATCTCTGTGCTGTATCTGTAATTGGCCATCTGGCTGTTGATACAGCACACAAATAATAAAGAATTAAATTGAATATCACGTCTCTTTTCCACAGTTTCCCTGAAGGTGAAATAGCATTATTAAAAATATTAACAGATACCAACTATCCAATGAACAGAATATGAAGAAGAATTGGGAGAATAATTGTTACCGTATACGTAGTTCAAAATCTTTCATCTTCACATTTACCAACTATAAGCATGAGTATATAACATAATGACTATAATTTCATCTTGTTTTTGTATAGATCTGATTCTTGGTCTTACAAATGAGGAAGAACACAGATTTAGGGCATTTGAGTACATGGTGGTAAACAGGCTGGATAAAATTACATAGGCCTAATGAGGATTTTTATAATTAATATTATTTAACAAATATTAATGGAACAATCAAATTAATGGTATCAAGATTGGCGGATAAGGTAGCGCGGAGAATCACGATACGAAATACACACAAAATTTTAGTTCTCAACCCTGAATGTCAGAGAGTGTTTACTGGATTAAAATGGCACAGGAGTCAGCTACCTAGGTAGCAGGGATAATTAGTAACTATAAGAGGTGTTTAATAGTTGTGAGTAATTTAAGGGTTACAAAGGATTAGATTTATTTATTCAGAACTACATTACCCGGCTGCTTCTCTCTCTCTCTGTCTGTTGAATCATTAGTCTGCCTCCTTAATAAATTATGAATATCAATATTTAATATATTTTATTAAAATATATTAAATATTGATACCTGTACAGCAGAATTATAAGTAATTTCAATTCTTTTTAGAATTATAGCACTATTCCGTATGAATTCCTGAAAGGTAGGACGCTAAAAAACGTCCCCTTTAATATTGAAACAATATCAGTCTGTAAGGCTGCCGTTCTGCCTTTGTGACTTCAAATGTTTCACCCAGTTCATCTGCGATTCTGACCATAAATACTTCGAATATTTATGTAACAGTTGCCTTTCCTGATCCAATACAGTTCTCTCAGTAAATAAACTTTAATGTTTCTTAATTTATCTGACGACTGTTTATCAACTACTTAATTTATGTATCATCGATTTTTAGTGACTGCAAAGTTGTATAACTTAGAGTTATCTTACTTCAATTAATATTCACTATAGTACCAATTACTTAAAATTATGTGGAATTGGTCAAAACAACTCCAAAATTACAACTGTACAGGGCAAAATATTTTAAATTGCAGTTAGTATTTCATTTCTGTAATTATTGGGTATAAACTATTCTCCTGGCAGTAATTCTTCTTCATATTTTGACCAAACGAAAGACCATTTAATATTCAGTCAATAATTGTACGTACCCTAAAATGACAGATTTTTGAGTTATTATGTTCTGATCAAACATTGCATAATTAATTATTATGATAAAGGTTGACGTAATTCATAGTGCAGAACAGTTTTTATTCTCTGTTTGGCGATATCTTTCTTTCTTCCACCACGTGCTATGGACCAGTAGGTGGAAGACCGCTGTCATTGTAGCAACTAGAATTATTATTCAACTCATACAACGGTCTTTAAATTAAAATGTATTAAATTTAATACTTTGGGCCCCGAAATGCGTCCAGATATTTAAAAATCATTTCTCTCCTCAAAGAAAATACGATTTTCCATTACAAAGATAAATTGGTTAATGCTCTTTAGGGATAAAATCGCTGTTTACACTGAGAATTATTCTAAACTAATTAATAAACCTTTGTGGGAAAAAATGTTGAGTTAGAAAATGTTAAACCTTACTGTGCGTACAAGTGCCACGTTATTTAGAAGTTTTAAAAATAAGTTGTTTTAAACACAATATTTACAGTACAGTCACTGTTACAGTAAATAATAACTAATTATTAATTTTCCAGATTTATTAAATATTTCCACTGCATTTCCTTCTCTGTTTCCGTTACTTCTTATCATTATTTAACGTAGGATAGTTTAAATTGTAAGCCTTCAGTTACTCTTTGATGTTTCGTTTAAGAGCTCATCCAATTCGCAGTGTCCAGTTAGACTCATCCCCTGGAGATTAGGGATAATGACCGCTCACTGCTATAGATACTCACCCTACAGATCTACCCCTTTTTTATATTAGCCATACAGGAAGACAATAATTTACCTCATACGATTTACTTATAGATCCTCGTTCTATGTAATAATGTACTGTGTGAACCTCTGGTTATGAATTACACGCAACACGCACATGTTATACAATACACCCTTTTGTTCAGTAATCTTCACTCCAACTCCTTCACTTTGTTTTCCTCAGGTTCCTAGACGACCATAACTGTTTTTGCAGCACAAAAATCTATTTATGTCCATCTCTGTTTTGTTGCTTGGCAACTGTTTATTGTATCAAGCAATCACTGTGCAGAGGGGTTCTCAAACTCTTCCACATTTATTCTCCCTTATCGATTAGCGGGCAGGTCAGTCGACCGGTTGAACCAGAAACTCATCTGGAATGTTATCATTAAATTATGTGTTGTGTTAGTTTCTATGTGTGTCTAAATTATAGTTTCTGGGAACAACAACAACAAATAGGAATGAGGTCCATGATGAAATTTAGAGTAGAATACATTTGGGAAATGCTTGTTTTTATTAAATTAAAATAACCTATTATCATCTCGTTTGCTTTCCAAAACACTGAAGATCAGGAGATGTAAAACAATAATTTTGCCTGTAGTTTTATATGGCTGTGAAACATGGTCTCTTACCTTGAAGGAAGAACGTAGATTACAGGTGTTTGAAACAAGGTGCTCACGAAGATATTTGGACCTAGAATGGATGAAATAAGTGGGGAAATCAGAATATTGCATATCGTGTAGTTGGGTAAATTGTACGAGTCACCTAGCATAATGAGAATAATTAAATCTAGGAGGCTCTGATCGGCTAGACATGTAGCACGCATGGGCGACAAGGGTTGCATACAGAGTTCTGGTGGGAAACACTTCTGGAAAAAGACCACTGGAGGGACCAAGAATGAGATGGGAGGATAATATAAAGATGGATCTTAGGTAGGTGGACTGTGAGGATGGTAAATGGATGCAGATGGCTCAGGTGGAGGGATTTGGTGTTGTCGGTGTTGGACCTGTGGGTTCTGCTACCAGGGAATTAGTGACTTTAATTTATTAAAGTAATTTTGTACTAGGCCTATTATTATTCAAAGTATGTATATTTCTGACGTATAATATTATGAAAAGTACTTTTACTCGTGTTTATTTTAAGTGTGGTGAACAATAATATATTTCAGAATTTTCTATTCTCGAATCCAGAACAATGCGTATTTTGCATGTAGTAACAGTGTTTGTTTATAGAGAAAATTGGTTAAATTCTTTTCGAGAGAAATCTTCATCATTGGCCCAAACCTGTTTGGTCACCCTTGCCTGCGGAACGTGTGAGACTGTTCGTTGTCGGTCCATCGAGGCTCTTGTTGGTTACAGACAAATTATGGTAATGACGTCATGTCGTGTTAGTAACATACACGTCACTCCATCGATCACTGGTCACTTGGTAGGTGCGATAAATACAACAATGGCGGAACTACACGCGTTGCTACGCCTTCCCTCGAGACTGCTACGCATGCCTACTGAGCCCATGGGACATTTCCTTCCCTCTGTAGCGTTTGAAGTCCAAACAGTAGCGCTCGTATTGGCCCCCAGAGTCCACGGACATTTTCGTCTCTATAAATTTCACGAATCACCCTATATGCTATGAGTAATATTGTTTCTATTTGCTGCGGAACTCTGATGTCATAAACAGATCAGTGATTTCCCAGACGTATCTGTGATCAAATCCAAAGAACTGAAGATCACAATTCAGTACTGACATACGTTATTCTCATTAGAATTGTGCCAAAAATATATAGTGAGTTGAACTTCTTAATTAAATGTATTCTTTGAAAAGGATCGTCTTCTTTGTTCGCTCCATGTAATCCGATAGAAGTTTACTAGGATTTCAGAGGTCCCTGCTGCCTCCATCGTCAGGCCGATCATTGGTAAACTTCTACCAGCCTAGACGGCATAACAACCCAGAACACGCCACTGTGAGAAACTGGAATATTACAAAATTCTTCTAAAATTTCTTCAGTTTCTCCACAATATTTTTGGACTAATACGGAAAAAATAATCGGTGACCACTTCGTCAAGAATCACTTAACGTTGTTGTGAAATGAACAGAACTCTTGTTCCTTACCCGCGGTTGATTCTCGGCCAGAAATACCTCTGTAGTGACTGAGGCAAATCAAGTTTAATTCTGTTAATCCCTGAAAATGTACGTATTTTATCTTAAATTTAGTTTCTGTTGTTTCATTCCACATCCTTTGCAATTCTCAGACCATAATCAGTATTCCATTCGATTCTATATAGATTTTTCAGATGACAAAGAGTAATCAAATAAACAAAGAAATAAATATACAACAAAATCTTTCTTAATTTCTTGGTATGGACAACATTCTCGACAGGATACTTCGGCGTGGACAGAAGGTAAACTGATGATTCCCATGTAACGTTATTCGTTACAAATTACATACAATCCATTATGAAGAAAATTTGGCACGAGACTATAAGACTCTATAAGGATCTAGGCCTTGTTCATATGATCGAAATAATCAGTAGTCGATGAGTTGAAAGACAATAAAATTATACTCTAGTTTATCTTAAACAACAAGCTTAATAAAGTTTTATTAAGACAGCAGAAGAAGATTCAATGACAAACTGTATCTTACTTAAGTGTATTCCAAATTAACATTACGTTTGGACCTGTCTCTACGGATCTCGATATGAAGGAAAACTTAATTAATAAAATTGAGAATAATCAAATATTGATGTTTGTTTACTACCTGATATTCTAGTTCGAATTCTGGCCTGTAGAGAGGCGTAAATTAATTAGTCGACGGAATAAACGTTCCACAGAACACAGCGCAAAATATAGTTATAGTTATATCAGCAAGCAAGTCACAATACATTCTGAAAACATAGTTGATTGACCTTCGTTGCATAATTGTACAAATTCTGGGTGACGTCACTACAAATATTGCGTTAAAATTAATATCTTTTACAAGTTCAGAAACCTGAAAACGTGTATGAATTTTATGAAATATGCAATTTGATTTATTACCTCTGTTGATTGTTGACATAAATTTCTTCTGATATCAACGCGCATTTAAGCTTTTGTAATATTAATTAATTAATTAATCGCGTGTCTCTTCTAAATGCGTAGCCAATCGCCTTGAAACAAAATATTCATTATCCGTTCAAATATTTACAAAAGTTTAATCACTTTAACTCACTCAATGGAGCAGAGTCCTTGAGAAGGTAACAGTATGCTTACCTAATAAATAAATTACCTACTTTTCATGGAACCCGACGGTTCATGACCGTGTTCACAAAAGCCTTACGCCGGTCCCTATCCTAAGCCCGGCAAATCCAATCCACACCCCAATCCTACTTCCCTAAGATCCATTTTATTCCCCTAAGTTTGTCATTGGTCCATTGTCACCACGGCTTGGGGTGTACTCAGGTTGCGGACCGAGGAAAAGAATTCCAGAACAGCTGCAAATATGTTGAATAAGTACTCGCGAACAGCCAAGAGTGGATTGTTCTCCATCTTGGGAGTTGGATGGGGGGCTAACAACTCCCAGCTGATGAAGCCAGCATGTTACAAAGCATGACTGGGGTCACACTTCAAATTAAAATCCAAAGAAGGCCTATGAAGCCAAGAAGTAGAGACTTTCCGAGAACTGAACAACAAGAAATATTTTGTGTTTTATTAAAAACGAAAATTCGTTACAGTCTTAGTAATCGCCTTGTATTAAGCCAATTGAATCCAGTACAAACTTACACTTATACGTCCTTTTCTCTAAGACCCAGTTTAATATTATCCTCAAACATAAACCTATGCATCCAGTGGGGTTTGTTCCTTTCAGAATTTCGAATGAAAATTTAAAATAAAATTTCTATTTACCCCATGCGGACTATTTGTCTCGCCCATCTAATCATCCTTTTTCAAATCTCCTTTATTACGCGTACACATATATATAAAGTCGTACATAAGTCGAGAAAATAACGTTTCCCTAATTGCAATAATACCAAGTACAAAATACGAGAACATGTAATCTACAGATGGCCAAGAACTGGACACTACAAAAGAATTGTACAGCAAAGTCATCTTTCATAATGCTGAATGCAGCTGCTGAACATCCTTGAACAGGCCTCACTGTCTATCGATCACAAATATAACTGAACCCAGTAGTAAAGTGGATCAGACAATACACGTCTAGGGAACGCACACACCAGAACTGAGGTCGAGCAACATGGCCCCTTTGTTACGGCTTTACAACTCTCAAAACATCACAGTATTCACAAACGGCCTTCATGGACCGAAGACACATATGGAAGTGACATTTAATGTGTGTTTATTTCGATTTGAATCCTCAAATATATTTTATTCATAAATGAATATCCTGCCGAATCCGGATAAATTTACCCTTCAACTATTATTTGATAACGAAACAATACAAAAACACATACTATCAGCGCGCCATGAGAAGTCCGCTTGGTGTGAAGCAGACACGAATTGCTACTACGCTTCGCTCTTCCACAAAGCATGCCTCCTCCCTGCACTGTAGCTTAATTTTATCTTTCTTTAGTTCTTGTCCTTTCCCACACCATGTTACTCTAAAGCCTATACCTCAGACTCGCCCGTAAATGGCTCTTTCTGTGCCGAAGCTGCATACATACGCCTAAAAATTCCGTACAGCACATGGAAAACGCTTCAAAATTGTCGCCTCGGGGTATAGACATGTTGTAGCAAACATAATTAATCATCGAAAAACATAACTAATGATGTCATTGCACATATGAACACTCTCCTCATCCCAGCATTTCATAGAGACCACCCACTGGCTTCCAGGCGTGCCGGAAAGTGAAAATCTGGGTTCGCAGGCCGCTCTGTTTGCTCTAGCTGAATGAAAAACGAGAACAGTGATGCGTCATAACGTTCCCAGCCATAGCCCACAAACAGCCGTAGCTACAACATGGGCAGAAGACCAATTTCCTTCTGCCGAGACCACGCTAATTTTACACTGCCTGCCCACCGGTATGTATAAGTTTAATTACGTAACTTTCTCTCGCTTTATCATTCCTTCCTCTACAACTTCGCTTCTTGTCTTGTTTTATTCTCTTCTACTTTCTCCCCTCCTTTCTTGTTTTGTTCATCCTCACCTGTATCCAAAACTTTCCTAACTTTTCCTTCGATATAATTTCATATCATTTCACGGAAAACCGTAATTCATCAGTCTGAGAAGGCGCTGAGAAAAAAGTATCAAATTTCGGATTCTCATGGAGATGCTGTTGGACTTCTCGTGTGGGACGCCGTCTAGTGTTGAAAGTGGTTACTAACATAACGAAGGAACATATTGCTTCCAGCTTCGCCCACAGTATCCGGGAAAAAGCCGAGCGTTTTGCCTTCGTAACTAACGTGTCGATGGGAAAAGAATTTAAATATTAGTAAAAGTAAAGCTTTCACACTAAACGCCATGTAGGCGCTTGGGGGAAGCGGAGATATAACTCCTACTCATTCTTTACCTCGGCACTAGATGGGGGTGAGTGGTCAGCATCACGCTCCGGCCGGCTTTACCTCCGGTAAAGGACCCCGGTACCCATTGTAGAGGAGGCTGGGTGGGCCCCAGAGCCGGTCTGGACGCTGAGGCTAGAGGAAAAATGCTATGCCCCCGTTGGGGCTGGAACCCCGGTCGTCCAGTCCTTAGCCATGTTGACTGAATTTAAATACTACGTAAACCAAAAACACTACGGACACAGGAATTGAGAAAGCCAGTTACAAAGTACTGCCAAAAGGAAATTATATTTTAAAAAATGGACAGTTTTCGCTTCTTATCTACTGTCCTCTCTACCCTCTGATGATGACCACGCTGTTTACTGATAACGGACATAGAACGCACACATTCGTCCCGATTACTGAAACTCGGATAAGCTGTACGAGTCAGGAGGAAACTGCTCGCTTGTTCTTACGTCAGATAATCTGTCCAAGAAGTTGCTACACCTCGTACCAACACTGCCATCCACAGTCGACAGAAACAAAATTCAATGAAGTCGCGAACAAAAGAAAAATTGTAAATTAAAGTACAAGAAAGATGTAAGACTTGAGGTTTTCACAGCGGTGAGTATGAAGATTTCCGTCTTCTGGGTTGTTGCGCTGTGTAGTATGGTAGATGTTTACTAACGTTTCAGAGGTCATACTGCCTCCATCATCAGGGCGTTGAGTATGAAGATTTCCGTCTTCTGGGTTGTTGCGCTGTGTAGTCTGGTCGATGTTAACCAAAGTTTCAGAGGTCATACTGCCTCCGTCATCAGGGCGATGAGTATGAAGATTTCTGTCTTCTGGGTTGTTGAGCTGTGTAGTCTGGTAGATGTTAACCAAAGTTTCAGAGGTCATATTGCCTCCGTCATCAGGGCGATGAGTATGAAGATTTCTGTCTTCTGGGTTGTTGAGCTGTGTAGTCTGGTAGATGTTAACCAAAGTTTCAGAGGTCATATTGCCTCCGTCATCAGGGCGATGAGTATGAAGATTTCTGTCTTCTGGGTTGTTGCGCTGTGTAGTCTGGTCGATGTTAACCAACGTTTCAGAGGTCATACTGCCTCCATCAAGAGGGCGAATCAAGAAAGATGTCACAAGGCGATACTCGAACTTAAAGTAAATAGTGCTCTTTTTCGTAAAACTGTCTGTCTAAAAATCGCGTTTGTTTAGAAATATTACAGTTGCTGGTTTAACTTCATCTTTTGTCACAGAGCATCAATGAAATTCACATTCTTGGGATTTTTTTCTTTCTGTGGGTGTTCGTCCATTTTTTTTCTTAACAGTCCCAAAGCAAAACATCCACGTTTTCACGTTGCGTGCAACTGAGCACTTATAAAGACATACAAAAAGAGAAACTTTATCTCAACTGAACTAGAGTACATGCCTTCTGATCTGTGAGCTGTGCGTCAGACGATAAAA
>NW_019059726.1:1311068-1329809 GCF_000696155.1 Zootermopsis nevadensis
AGAATATTACTGCGCTGACAGAAGAGACGGGGGCGAGAGGGGGGACTCTCTGAGACACAAAAAGCAGGAAACAGGGTGCCCGACTTTGAATCCGGCATATGAAATGAAAGAAGACAATCACAAATTATCCAGGTCTCTCAGACTCTATGTTACTATCTGTTATTTCAGTTTTTCACTGTGGCGAATTTAAATATGGCTGTCTTCTAGTATTTGAGGCTGTAAGGCATTAAGCACCTATGAAACGTCGGTCAATTAATACCAGTTTACGCGGTGCAAACATTCCGGAAGAAGTTACCTTCAGTGATAATTCATTTCGGATATGAAAAATATTTCACAGACGCATCCAAACTGATTTCTCATTGCGTAAGTTATTTATTTATTTATCTGTACTTAAGAATGTTGTCAGTGGCTCAGATAAATCGCTGGTGCAAGGCCAAGGGTCTATAAATACAAAAATCACATGTGACATGAGACTTTAAATTCGGTGCTGTTTAATATTATCTTAAATTTAGCAAAAACATCAATAAACTTCATATGTGAGATTTCTGAAACTTGGTTTTCGGTTTTCGTTCCTTGACTTAATCAATCCTTTGTCGTGACACCGGCGATAAAACATCAAATGATAGAACGATTAGTTAATAATGAATTGGAAAGGTTATGGAAGGAAGTGGTCGTGACCTATGTCAGCATTTGCCCAAACATACTAAAGAAATCGATGAAAAACAGCAGGCAAGACAGCCGATATCCGACTTGTAATTTAAAGTCGTATCTCACGAATAACAATGAATGTTAATCACTCAAACTCAGCCTTTGATAAGCAGTGTAGAAATATGAGTTAATGAGATTTAATTACAAAAAGATAAGTCGGATAATCAGAAAGGAAGACATCACATGTTAGACCTAGGTGTAAATGGGAGGATAATATTAAACTTTTTCTTAAAGAAGTATGATATGAGACAGCGGACTGGATTTTTCTGGCTCGAAAGACAGATTAATGACGGTTCTTTTGACATGATAATTAATTTTAGATTTACACATAGGGCAAGAAACTACTTGACTAGATTTTTAAGTTGGTTGCTTTTAATTAGACGTACCTGCCAATAAATCGACAGCTGTCCTAAAGACAGTGGACAAAAAAAGTTCACATAATTCTTTCCAGAGCCGTGTCATGTCCATTAAGAATGAATATATACAATTTCTAATGTTTCAGCCAAATAACTTTACAACCAAAATGCCAGAATATAAATGTTATATTGCAGGTGGTTTAAGTCACAGCGACAACTGAAATTAGAATTAGTAACATGATGTTCAAACTGCACCAAGATTCTGCAGATGGCGCGGAGTGATTCGCGTTTCTTTTCCGCCCACCCCAACTCTCGGAGAAAATGACAGAATGATGATGCAGTGAGCGGCCATTTCTTTAAATTATATCCAACGTTTCTTGGATTTATTGAATAAGGGATGAAAACCAACGTGAATCCAAGAAATGGGCTAGCATCATTTCTGTGTTCCACCAATTTACTGAAAAGAATACAAAAATCTTTATGGAATCTTATCGAGATGTAACGAATAAACGCTTTTAAATTTAGCAGTGTATTAATTGGGATATTTACAGTTTCGTATTGTTAACACGTCTGAAATTATTTCCACTCTTAAAGGATCTACGTTAAATTAAAATGGAGACAAATGGATATAAAATATATCAAAAGCACAATTGTGTTAGGTGCTTTTAAAATATGGTTTGAAATAAAATCTGTAATATCGTGTGACTGTAATTAATTATACATATCACAAACAAGAAAGTGTAATTCTGATTTAGACTCCAGATACACCATTATATAACTTTTCTGCGATGAACTGCAATGTTCATAACTACACTTAAATATTCCTTCATCAGAATTCATTTCATTTAAGGAAAATCACCGCATTTACAAAACCTAAGTTCAAATGAAGTTCAGTCCAGTTCAATTTAGATACGATTCTACAAACTTCATAATTTAAGAACTTCGCTGTATCCTGGAATGTTGCACCGCATAGTCTCATAGATACTGATCGACGTTTCGCAGGAGCGTACTGCTTCTATCATCATGGTAAATACGATGGAGACAGTAAACACTTATGAAATATTGGTCACTATGTACCAGACTATACTGTGCAAAATTCTAGAAGACATTTATTTTTACACTGTCGTCATAATCACAAATCTCACGTTTAATTTAACATGTTTCAATTTATTTACAATGTAGAACAGTTCTCGTCAAACTGTTGGTTATTTCACTTTACCTGTTAACATTTGATACTCTCTAGCTTAAATTACTAATCCCTATAATAACTTTTGAAGCCCTTCAAGTGCCAATAATTGAATTCAAACGCTCCTAATTAATTCGTTTGATATATAGATGTTTAAAAATAAATTTATGAGTTTCCAGGTTATTTTTAAAGATTCAAGTTCCACCCACTTCCCATGATGCTCGAAATTAGATAAAATCGTTAAAAATAAATTTGCCACAGTACTTTTACGTAAAGAATCATAACTTGGCAGAATACAGAAACCTTTGGATTAGTGTAGCAGTTTCCATGTCACTACGATGTAGCACGTCATCTGGTAAAACACAGGGGGAGGAGATGGCTTTCAGATATGGGGGGGCAAATGTATTGAATAAGCAGTAAGGTACAATCGGCACATGGTGGTGCTACAGTTTGGTCGGTCAGATAGGACGCTAAACAACCACTCAGAATATAACACTGTCGCGTTGGGAAATGTTTCAGAACACCGTGTACTTGGGTAGACTGTTTTCACGGTCTAAGCTAAGGCAATGAAAACAAGGATAATAAGATAAGTTGGACACATAGTACGCATAAGCGATTAGAAACTTATAAATATTTTGGTCGGAAAACGTAAAGAAGGAAGACCACGGAAAAAGGGTATGACTGGATTCAGATGACTCAGGATAGACTATAATACTGGAGTCATGTGACTAGGGTAATTAACCTTCAGACTTTGTAAAAAGGATGGAAATTTTTCGAACACTTGAGCCAGTAACAGCTTCTGAAAGTGAGTTTTTCGGTTTTCGGTATTATTTATTGCATCCTGTTTATGTAACTTATTAACCAAGTTAGTAATAGTGATTATAGTTATTGGCACTATTTATTTTCACTACGTTTCGCTTTTAGTGAACCATCATCAGGTGAATAATCAACATGTATTAGACGTATCTTATGGTGGATTCGCCATTAAAATTCTCAATATACTAAAAATAGCTAATTTTTTAAATAATATCCTTGGGTAATCAGTTACAATATTTTACCATTGTGAGAACTTTGGTGACAGACCCACCATCATCCACACACATCAATTAATTTTATAAAATAATAATTGTTAGCCTTATAATCAATGTTTTAACAAGTCACCTGATGATGGTTCACTGGAAACGAAACATGTATAAATAATTAATAACAATAGGCCGACACCAGAGTAGGCACAAATTTCTTCCACCTTCAGTTGATGACGAATACATCCATTTTTCGTAATGACCAAGACGATGGAAATTGTCTAAAATAACAGTCGACCCGATTGAATCATAGTCGTCACAACCCTTTAGACTTATCTTGAGTACATTTGGTGCTATAGGATGTGAAACGGTGTGAATGTTAAGTAGCTACAGTTTTAGTAAGAGTTTATGGTACATGAGGAAATGTTTCTAAATTGTTATGGTACGCCAATATTTCACGTAGGAAGCTCCATCAGGAAACAGCGAATGCACCCTCACCCGATGTCTTCCTCCTACAGTGGGTGGATTATCGCCCGTGTAACGGGAGAACATTGACGGTAATTCAGACAAAAATAGCTTAAATTACGTATCTCCAGGACATGAAGTTAATCATAATTTATAATAAAATACATCTAAATTGTCTCACATCTCACTACAAATTCTTAGAGACAGAATGAAGGAAAATTTAACGCTCACAACTAAGTTGAGTCATCTGCATTTAAAGGTTTTCCGTAAAAATAAGGGCGTGTATCGTCTGTTCCGAAAATTCTACTCTGCATCCAGTTTACGAACAACTTCACACAATAGGAGAAAATGTTTCATAACAGGTAACATTTTGACTGTGTGTACATTTCAATTTTTAGATTGTGTTCAGAAGACTCACGATAAACAAGTGTTGAACTCGGTTCTCGTATAAAGACGGGGATATGTTTGACTAGCTAAACGACTGCTAGCTTCTCCCGAAAGACACTCTACTCCCTAGAGTTGGTAATAATCGAGGCCTTTTGGTTCTTGTATTGAATACGGGAAAATAAAACATTTTTATGTAAGTGGCAAAACACACTCAAATTATCTATCTTGAGTCTTGTCATAAATAAGATTTTTAGGTTACCCCCTCCTATATGATCTTTACAACATTTTCAAATTACGTGATATTTTTAAAGTTATTTTTTATTTTAACGTTATTTATTTAACGATTAACGTTATTTTTAAGTTCAGTAAGATTTCATGTTTTCATGGCGAACAAATTCGCTAAGGAAGAACCGCATTAATATTGAGTTAAAAATCATGGATTACCCTAATAATGGAAACAATAATGATATCCGAAACCCTGGCTTTCAACGCAACTTTTATATGGCTGATCATCCTAAAGAATTTTGTTATTTTAAGTACTATTATTCTACTGACATATCATGCAAAATATATTGCATAAAATTTTAAAATGTACACGAGAAAACTTGTGACAAACAACCATACAAACACACACAATGAATTATACATGTATCACTCATACTCTGAGCTATGGTTTGTTAAGCAGGGGGACGCATACGTCATATCGTGACGTGATGAGACGATGGACGGGTGAAGGAGACTTATTCGCGCGAAGCGACGAAACAAGGATTGGAAGTGACGAGAACAATGTTACCTAGTCGTTTGTCATCGTCAGTGTCATCGCTTCTCGTCCATCCACAAAGAAGCTTGCTTAAATTCGGCTTTCTGAAAGCGTCACTTCTTCTGGTGGGATTCTTTCGTATATATGATCGAGTTTCTTATGTGAAACGAAATTAGCAACACTAATGAGAAACGTAATTCTATGTTAATTATATTTTCAAAACGAACAACTTGACGGTTCGTATAATTTTCCCCATTTAAAATAATAATGCACAAATTTTTGTTTTGTAATGAATACGTGATGTAAAAATAAGTAAAGTTACATCACAACATACAAGCACGTTTTATGACAATGAACTTTGTGGCTTAACTTAAGTTCATAATTCTTTAAACGACTTTAACCTACTAATATAACTTATCTTACTTCCATTTTATGTAAGCCTAGAAGTGTATTTCTAAAGCAGAAGGTATTTTATGATAACTCAAGCATTCTTTTTGTAGATCTAACTAATATTAAAGTATAGTTTATAACGGAAAGTTATAAACCGAAAAATTTGTTGGCGTAATTTCACTATCTTATATCACGTCCTCATACATGTTCCCCTAATAAAGTTTTCAACCATAAAACATATTTTTACGAAATTTCAACAGAATCATATTCAGATTTTCAGTTGTTATACTGATTGTTAGTAATATGTGATTACACCTATGAAATTATTTAATTATTCTTACTAAACTTCCAATGGAGCTCAATTAAGTTATGAATATCATAATACAAACAATTTTTTTACTTTATAACTTACTCCGATTTGCCGGCTGTACGAATTTCTGAGTTCCGAGCGACATTTCATGAAGGATTCTGAAGTTCGCTTTGAACCAAAAACCAAATATCTATATTTAACTATTCATTTTGTGACGTTAATACATTAAAGGTGCGTATGGAAGCGAGATCTGGTTATCAGACCACAGAAAACTTGTATACTCGTAAGACATTTTGTAGTAAATAACGTAAGTTTTTAATTTGTTTCGCAAAGCTACTAAAGTTTTTAGCTGTACATTAACGTCAATTTCTAATTTTTACAAGCATAAGAAACAACAAACAAATGACAGTATATTTGAATTATTTATAGTTTATTTGTCGACGCTTTTACGAGTTCAAACTATATGGCGTCGAATGATAGCATGATAGTGAAGAATTATGTGGAAGAAGCGGTCGTGGCTTAATTTAAGGTACTTCTCTTGAGAGACTGAAGAAAACCACGAAAAATCCGAGTCACGATAGCCGGTGTTCGGACCGATATTTGAACCTGGGACCTCCCGAATACGAAGAAAAAACACGTTCGATGAGCAATACATTAACTGTCTTGATATCTCACAGAACTTTTATATTACTGTTATATTTTCAACGTCTTTTTTCTGTTGGCAACTCCGTAAATAATTTAAAATCAAAATATATTTATATTTTCAGCGTGATTTGTAGTATTTACGAATATAAGCCAGTGCTTAAACAAAGAATGCCTAACCGAAGATTCTGTTGGAGAGAAATAGAAATATTTACATTTTGTTTTGCCTGTAACACGAAAATAAATAAGCCATTTGCTACATTCCATGAGATTACAAGCTTATGCCATAAAACAGCTGATACATATCACATTTCATTCATTTGCCGATAAATTTCAGAGGAATGTTTAATGATCTTTGTTATCCCCATCTTTCTTTCAAATGACTCTTTTAATGTTCTGTATTTTAGTTTTCGCGTAACTTTAATCCACTTTTTGCGTTTCCATCCCGTAGACTCAGCGCATACAAACGTCCTTTATGAATACTATCTCACTGATATTTTAAATGGCAAACACCATCTACATTGAGAAAGGAGCACTCAATTAGCCAAACAACCACAAAAAAATGGAACAGAGCGGAAGAAGGATTTCATGTAATAGACGGAGTACAGTGGGAAGCCTTCGTCTGGACCATTGACCTCCATGTTGCATCCGTTTCTATGACAACCGTATGGATCCCATTTGCGTTGCATAGCGTGCTATGATTGTGTGGCAAGCAAAATAGACAACGAAAGGGAGGAACTTTGTTGGTTTTCTTTTGTTTTTTCATGTGCTACATACACAGTCGTGGTGTTGATAATCACCAAAGTAGTTCAAGTATGAACTAAACAGTCCCTGACGTTCATAATAATAGACCAATGTAATCCCTTCATAACACTTGTCTCGGAAGAGAGATTTTTGATCGTCTATAATTCTTATTTCATATAATTTGTTTTGCATATGTTGCTAATAGTAGCTTTGAAGATACAAGATCTTTATTGACTAAGAGTTTCTTATTGTCAGACGCTCGAAGGATTTCAACAAAGTGAAAGAAATTGTACTTCTCAAATATATTTAAAACCTCTGTACACAATGAAAGGAGGATGTAAATTGGTAGGCCATGTGGCACGCATGACAGAAAAATAAACACAGAAGTTTAAAATAAACCTAAAGACAAACTCATCGTCCTGATGATGGAGGGAGCAAGGACACCTGAAACGACGGTAAACGTCTACCAGACTACACGGCGCAATAACCCAGAAGACAGCAATCTTCGGACTCACCGCCGTGAAGACTTTAAATCCTGCATAAAGACAAAGTGTTTGAAAGACCTGGGAATAGATGGTTATCTTCAATACGAACAACGGAGCCCGGGCGGGGAGAAGACAGCTCAGAACTCGTAGCGAAGCTAACAACGTTGTATTGGTGACTTATGAGCCGCCTGGAAATTATGCAATTTTGTGACGGCTACTATAGTTGAATCAAGCAGCGTTACACAACACTAAGAGGGAAAGTGTAGCATCTGTTTCTTGTTTTGAGGGTCAACATGCACTAACCCCCGTTCACAGTGTAACATTTACCCAATCTGAAAGGGGAAGAAAAATTCTGAATATAAATAAATTTTTATTTTAACTGTCGTGCCGTGTTTGGGTAATTGCTTAATAGAATTTGAGGTTCTTACGGCTGTAAGAATATAGATGGCTGTGACGGTAATCGCAATGATAATGGAGGCAGCAAGGACCTCTGAAACGTCGGTAAACATCGACCAGACTACACAGCGCAACAACCCAGAAGACAGAAATCTTCACACTCACCGCTGTGAAAACCTCAAATCTTACTTAAAATTCTTAATTACTTGGCATCCCTTAATTTCTCCAAAAGCCAAATTTGAGTAAAATCGAGTAATCAAACTCAATACAACTGCTTACTGTCACCAGAGTCTGGTACATGGTACTGTAATAATTTCTGAATTCATGATTGTAAAAAAATATTTACATAAAATCTGTTTTATTTATGTTCAATATACAATTATCTGCATATATTTCAATTATAGATTACTGGTGATTACGGTATTTTACATAGTTCTCGACTTACATCCGAACAAGATGGTATTTAATTTCTACTGCCCTTGATTATCCAGTACGTGACAGAACTTTGGATTCGTGCAGTAATTTGCTCCCTACAATAATTTGAATTCCAGTGGTAAAGCTACGAGTCACGGGTGCGAGTCCTTCACACCGAATCTTGACGACTGGTATGCTGTCGGATTATCCCATTCTCACTTATTATTAAAATCTAACTCGGTTTGCACATATCTACAAAGATTTCACGAAAAAGTTAGCAGCACAATGCATACAAAATGTATTATTAAATGAGAATATACAGCATTCCAGATCTTTGACAATTGCATTTAAACTGAAATAACTAACCAACTTTATTCATAAATTACTCACCTGGTCAGGAAATATCTTACTTTCATGGGTCGGACCCGCAGGTTCACTGCCATTTTTACAAAACCAAGACAATTGACCCAATTCATATCCTGAATTTGTAAAATTAGTTTTAATATTATCTCTACTTATATATCCAGATTTTTCAAATATCTCATCCATTGAACTGTAACATTCTCTTTAAATGAGCTAAGAAACAAACCAATAAATAAAAGGCCATAAATTGCCTGTTTAATGAAATAAAGGTATTTAAGCCTTGAAAATATTTAAGTTTTCTAACGATTTGTTAGATTTAAGTAATTAGCTAGCAAATTGACAATAATTTAAAACTGATAAAGTAAAATAAGTCAAAAGGCAGAGGTGGGCGCGGCATTTATGCAAATGATATATGGGAAATGATAAATTTTGTTTGGAAATCCTGGTTTAGTTAGTTGGTTGAATTGTTTGACAATAATGGTTATTTTTTGCTGACAATGTTAAATAACAATTATATTCAAATCTAAGGTAAGAGCACTTCTAAACGAGATATATAGTTTATAGCACTGAAAGGGTTATGTAACAGGAGTATATGCACCTTTTGTATACTGAGTTTAGAAACAGATTATGAGTACTTCAGTTATTTTTGTACAAGAAAATACTATGTTATATATATATAAACAACCGAAATTCCTTAATTAGCAGCAAGACGTCCTCCTGCAACAACACAATTATGTCGCCAGTAAGGAAATTACATTACGTCTATTCGTACAATGAAAACATAATTAAGACTGGAATTAATTTTTACCAGAAAGTGCGTTGACACTCCTTTGTCTCAAACTGGAAGAGGACTTTTTGGTCTTTCTGGTCGTCTGTAATTTCCGGGCATATCAAGATGGGTAATTTTTATTCGCCCTGGGATAAGCACGTGACAAAATGTCCAAAGTGGAAACAAAATGACTGAATACATTATCAGTGGCAAAGAAAATGAATCCGCTCATCACTTAACCTTCAATTGGATGGATTTTAAATCTACGACTGAACAGAAGAGGTTAGAATCCCCTCGCGTGGCCAACATTTTTGGGAAATTCAGAGCACATGGAAAAGATGAGAATTATATTCGTACATAATCTTAGGCTAAATACCTGGAGAGAAAAGATCACGTGGAACATGAAGATAAAGATATGAGGATAATATTAAAGTGGATATGAGTAAATGGGACTGGTTTCAGTTTCAAAACCGATTTCACATATTTCATGGAGACATAAATTTTCTGTGTACGATATTTTGAACAAAGACCTCAGACCGTGGATTTTGTTACATAATGAATTAGTTCCGAGGTATGGAAGACGATGTGCTGTTTCTTCTTACTCATTCGGAGGGCAATGACGTTGAATAACAAATTTTTATTAACCTTGCAAACCATATCTGAAGTGTAAGTTTTGATAGCACGTGCAGTTATGAATTTAATTTGACTTTCACCTGCACATATTTTCATTTCGGTAAAACTTAACAAACACAGAGCATTTCTGTTACTTCAGCATTGTTTCACAATATTTTTCTTTCAACATTTAGCAAAAGGATGTGATTTTGTTGGTGAAATTGTCAACACTGCTGTGTTTTGTTTGACTGGTAGTAAAGTTAGGTCTACGCCAATTGTAACCTGGGATCGGACAAACCAACCATCGGGGCCGTAGGGGGACAAGAGCTTCGTGTCAACACGAGTGAGAGAGGGAGGTTTGCCCCATCATCAGAGCAAGCTGGCCGGCCAGCCTTAATTGCCTCTAGGCTGAACCGATACACAGCGGACGGAGATAGCTTGTCGACGAGAGGAAGGAGTCTCCTCTTTACTCTCGAGTTCCTGTAACAGGGGTGTACAGCACAGCCTCAACACTAAACGCCATGCGGCGGTTGTATCTTGAAGACTGCTGACTTCTGGGTTGTTGCGCTGTGTAGTCTGGTCGATGTTAACCAACGTTTCAGAGGTCATACTGCCTCCGTCATCAGGGCGATGAGTATGAAGATTTCTGTCTTCTGGGTTGTTGCGCTGTGTAGTCTGGTAGATGTCTAACAACGTTTCAGAGGTCCTTCTACAAGATTCATCGCCCTGATGACTGAGGCAGCACATCATATGCTCCTAACAATACCCGACTATCAAAAGACATTAATTCCATTTTATAAATCTCAATGTCTCTTAGCATCCGCAACCGAACTTCAGGGTCATAACTTCCAACTAAGAATACGTAGCAACATCTTAAGACATGCGTTGAATTGACATATTTACTGAGAAAATCAATGGGCATAGATTAAGAAAATAAAATATTTCTGGTAAATTAATATCATAAAAATTGTAGCATGACAGATTCGGTCCAAATGCTGTCAACATTATAAAGGGAGCGATAATCAATTGTTCTTATAATCAAGCGATGGTAGTGAATGTAAAAGGATAAAACAAAAATCCTTCGTTAATTATAGGTTGGGAATTGTGTATAAAATACATACTTCTTCACAAATACCCATAAGATTAATAGTTATTGAACGCATTTATTCCACTCCCTGCAGGATTAAATTAAAGCAAAGTTACGTATACAAAGATATTAAATTGTGTCACTTATGAAGCTAATGACCGAAGCTAATGAAGACTAAACCACACTTTACGTTAACGGACGCTAATAGTGCGTAAACTGCACGTTATAACAGGCATCTTAAAACAAAGTTCACCCAAAACTTCATTAATTTAATAATCGTTTTAGTGACGACAAGTACAATTCACATATTATGATATTTCAATAACTTCAATGATTTGTATTATCACATCTTAATTTATTATCCATTCCTGAATAAGAAACTAAAAATATGTAAAGAAAGTCGATCTTTGGATTGTATCCTACAAATCCTGTCGAGACGATAACAGCAAAGCCCTATCCAGTCTGTCATTTTGTCTATCCCTCAATGTAAACAGACATAAAATGAAGCTGTCCAAACTCCTCTCGATATGTGGAAGGATTTGAGTTTGTGCCACGTCTCTATTTCACTCATATTATCTTCTGCTCCGTATCGCTTTGGATCAACACATCGCCAATATATTTCTGTACTCTTTATTCAGGCTCGGAACCCATTTTAGTTTCCTTTTTTCTTCTTCTCGTGCAGAACGTATTTCCAATCCGAGCGTCTTTAGCCTATGGCTCCTACCACATATTTTTCCCTAACAAAAATTAACCTATATTTCGAGTTTAGACGCATTTTAACACTATTTTCCATGGCACAAAATGACAACTTCTGTATACCCGCAGTGTTTATGGAATATCAAATAGTTAGTAGCTAGGGGATTTTATTTGGCCAGTATATACTGTCTGATGTTTTAATAAATAAATTTTTTAAAAATAAAGTTCACGACGTGTAAATGCGCGATCTAAGCAATGGGTATTGACCGCTTGAATTCAGGGATCGTTTGTTCAAATTCCATTCGAACCACGACTGTTTCACTGCGTCGTATGTGTACATAATAGTACATAATATATTGAGTAAACAAAAAGAAAATATGTTCTTAATTGATTCCTGCGTTACATAACAACGCCTTTTCAATTGTGCATGTTACATACCACAGAATGTTGCGGTGATTCTGAATGGTGACATCGAAATAACCCAGAAGGAATAGTTGTGGCGTATTTTAATTTAAGGAACCTACTAGCCCACAGTCTTGAGGAGGAATTGAGAAGAACCGGGAAGAACGTAGATTCAAGACAAAAACCACTTCACTGAGGCAGTCAGTACCAGAAATGTTTAAAATCAGAGCCTATGTAGGATTTATTTCTTTATTTATTTATTCCTTGTTTATTTAGCTAAGCTTTGAAATTCTCCAATATCAAATGTAATCAAAATCGGTTTATCCATTTTAGAATTGTGTCATGAGTACATAAGACAGACAGACAGACGGACGAAGCGATTTTAACAGGCGCTCCGCAGAATAACAAGCATGTTTTAGAAGTGAGAAAACACCAGTTCTTTACGCTACAACAATTGATTGCTAGGATACCGACGGTAGAATTGTTCGTGTGTTGCCAAACAATAAATTTGTACAGGCCTATAATGAAAACTAAAATGGCTCCACAGTCTTTCACAAAATTTTCTAAAATCAAATGTTAAAAAAGTAATATATTTTCTGTTCTTGTGCTGTTTAATGGGTACGGACAGACGGATGGAAGGAACAATTTTAATAGGAGCTACTCGGGGTTCTGTATAACCTAAATAAATATTTTACGGTAGAAAGGATATCCCCCTTATATTATACTACGTACTCTGTTGCTTAGATCTCATCAAGTGCCATGTTACTACAAGAAATCGTATTAAATGTCATAATATAAAACTAACAGGCGAATAAAATAGCTGAAAAAGTTGCTTGATGCTGTGAAGGTATTAAAATATTAAACAAATATTAACGTAATGTCCAAACACCCTGCACGGAAATCTTAAATTTTCGAAGTTGTAAAAATGTGTTCTTGGAATAAGATGGTTCAGTACTTAGACGTATTGTTTAATTTCGTCGTGTTACTCTCTAGCAGTCAAACGTTAATCTCATTAGCAATTAAGCAGATAATTACCTGGTTAATTTCTAAGCATGTCATAATCTACTTTGCATTGTGTCTGTGGCAGGTAGAACATTCAGCTTAATATTGTAGTAGTCCCTTGATGCGTTATGAAAAGGGGGTAGTCACTAAACATCACTTCCCAGAAGAAGAGACAATTGTTGAGATCTATTCAGTAATATACTTATCCCAATATTTCATTGTGTAACTGAATGGGAAATTTTGCGTTTTAATAACTTAACACTGTTTTCACTTGATCCTATTAATAATAAGAATTTTACAACAAACTTATTTCCTTTTAACCGATTCGTGCACATAATTCTTTTCTTCGTAACACCACAGAAATATTTTATTAACTTTATCCTATTGACATGGTAGCATTTTATAGTTCTAGAACAGTCAGACGTACTGATATTACGCACTGATGCTCAGTATGTGAACAAAAACCCTAAAACATCTCGGTAGAGCAGAGTTGGAATTCCCTTGAACATCAATACGTGCATTAATTTCCAATTATAACGCAGATCACACTTCGAGAAAGCTCTGACCTCACGCAAAAAAAAAAATTACAAATACGATTCATACCACAGATAGAGCGGTGAAATCTCTTCTCTAACACATAACTTTCATTGCAAATCCAGTATATTCTAAACAAAATTCCACGTCCACCTGTACAATCATTTAATTTATAAATGTTTCACTGAATAAAATTTGCAAATATGGTAAAGGGTATTAAACTAGTGAACGATAAAGTACATCGATTTTTAGAGGCTGTAGATTATGGACGAACACTGTACAGAACACGGTAATTCAGTTTCGTAACATTTAAATTATCGTCGAGTTTCTGTAGAATGTTTGCATTTTGGCTTTCCAGCTTAGCATCCACCTGATGAAAGATATTCAGGGGTTGAAGGGAAAATTGTACATACAACGTTTCTAGTAACGAAGGGGGAGAGAGTTGGGTGTGTCACTGTGTGTGTGTGTTTGTTCAGGTGGAATTGTTTTAAATAGGGGAGGGTGATTTATAAGCTACTGCAGACAAACAGAGCTAGATAAATATCTTTATTTATTGAGGAACTATTGTTTCTTTTACGCTTCAGAATAAAGAAAAACCTGGTGAATCAAGACGTAAGATCGCTCACACCAAAGAGAACAATAGCTAGTCACACTGATAATGAATTATTACCTGAATAAACACACACTCTCTCGAATAATTTTATAATAGCAAACCAGGGCACAGTAGTATCATGTATGTTGGTTCATAAAGAAAGGCCTGACATAAATTGTAATTAACATGAAAATAAACAACCGTGTAGTCTGGATGAATTACCCTGATAAAAAAGGCAGTCGGATCCTCTTAAACGTCGGTTAATATGTACCAGATTACATGACGAAACACCCCAGAAAACAGTCATTTTCATGCACATTGCAATGAAGAACTTAAATCTCACTTTAAAGAGCATACAAACTGTAGTTTAGATTGCTTTTTAAAATACATTATAGCTACATTATAATCCAGCAAAATCCGATGCAAATTGTCACAAACGAGCATGACTAAACGATCCTAGATACATTTTTAATGGTATCAGAGTGTCTCATCTTAATTTAAATTTCCGTTATGTTATGTATTCAATGGAATACTCAAAATCTGAGGTGTGGTGTAGCACAAATAATTAAAATTGAGTCATGCAGATTCAGTAATTTGTTGTAAGAAGAACAAGTACGCTTAATAGGGAGGGCCAGTTAACCGCCGTGCGCCACTGCAACTCCAGAAGTGTTTGTTTTTCGGAAGATGGAAAACTTTAAAGTGTGCCGTAAAATTATATTTGAACTTTTAATGGAATAATTACGAATGGAGGATTGTTAGAAAAGAAGGGGAGATAACTATAGATTTCGAGTTAATTTTATAATTTCGACATTCAACAGCAGTGACTCTGGAAATCAATTAAAATCTTATCCCCTATAGTCAAGCAGAAGTGTAAGAAATTACACGATTATAACAAAGAAATACATAAATATGTAATCACATGTAACTTTGTTAATAAGAAAAATAGAAAATGTCATAAAACTTTGCTTCTGTAATAAGATCTTCAATTATCTTGAAAGATTGCATTAAAACAAAATCCATACTGTAAATATGTTACTAATATCAGACATACGTAAGTCAAATATAATATCAGATCCAGTAGCAGTAAACTGAAATGTATTTAGTTTCATTATTGGACTCTCATACACACCACAAATTATGACAATTAATGCCCATTTAGATTAATCTTGTTAGGCAGAGCTCATATTACGTTAATATTCACATGAATTGAATTGTTATTGTTTATCTCTAGTTATAGCCACACTTGCAATCAGGCCTACCTTCACATTACAAATATCTCATGAAAATATTGGTTCAGTATTTGGGTCTGCATGAATGAGAAGGTGTGAAGTCGTACATCAAATTTGTTCTACAGCAAACTGAACGTTTAGCAGACAACACAGCTGCTACCTATTCAACTCCACCGTACTCCGTGTTCACAACGCTCTTTACACCACACATGTCCACTGTAAGTTGTTTAGAATGGTGAAAACTTCGAAAAGTGGTCCTTTGTTTGGTCAAAACGCTGAAAAATACTCCAATCAGTTGAATTTGTTAAGTTCGTTCGCCCTAACCTAACATAACGAAATGGATTCTAACGTGAGAATGTACGTATGCATACAACCGAGTAATTCGCGCCGTGCCTGCCACCTAGCGGTGGTAGCAATAAGTAACAAAGGATCCGTTTTTACTTCCGTAGCATAGTCCAAATCATTATCGCCTTTTATCAATAATACTACTAATCTGCGTTCATTTTTAAGCGAACTTTTATTATCATTATTGTTACTATTTTCTATCTTCTACACTTCTATGATTCCTGAATTAATGCGCGTTAAAATATTTCAGAAAGAATTATGGGTATAACAAACCCGGCTGCCTTGTGAGTCCATGGCGTCAGTTTTTAAAACATTGTGCTATGCTGAAACTAATAAAACAAGATGGTGACATTTATAATTCATAAATGACTAACATACAGTCCAGTGGCTGGTTTTGTGATGCCTGTCTACTGTTAAGCTAATTCAATTACCGTCACGGGATCCTTGTAAGTAAACATTTATATGATGCAGTTCATAATCAGAATGGTCTAAAACAAGGGTATGGTTTATCGCTGTTTTAAAACTCTGCTTTAGAATACGCCATTATGAGCATCCATGACAACAAGAAGAATTAGAATTAAATGGAACATGTCAACTTATGGTCTATATTAGACAATAAATTGTAAATTGTGTTCATTCTCAGGCACTAAGGACCTTAGGGCTTATTCGTTTTATTACTTATCATTTTCCTCTTTAGACAGCCTTGTAGTTTTATATAAGGCTTTAATTAGGTCAAAGCTTGAGTATGCCTCGGTCGTATGGAATAATCTTACACAGACAGATTCTAATAAATTATAAAATATTCAAATAAAATTTGCCAGTTTGTGCAATTTCCGATTTTTTCAGTTTAATATCCCACGCAAATATAGATTGATCTTATCTACTTTAAATCTGAGAACACTCTATTCCAGACGACTAGAGTAGACTTTTATACTCATGTCCTGTGACAGCATTAAAAAATCATTAAAAGGGTATCTATTAAGTCCTTAATAAATATAAAAAAATTCAAACATTTGAGAACGACAACAACGAATCAAAATTAAATTTAGGACGAAAATTCAAGACCATATTAAATTCAGATAATATCTGCAAATATTTAGTTCTGAACCTACTCTCATTCTGTAACCTACTAAGAAATATTGCGCTTTTTTGAGATTAAAGTAAATATTTATTTGTCCGTTAGTGGTTACTCTACTTTTCCAGATGAAATAGTCGACCTTCTTCACACTCTTTAACGAAGATCCTTTTTAAAAATAGATTTATCCAATCGTTTCCTGGGTCTCGCAATGCGGTATCTTTCTTTGAGATTACCCGAATAAATTTCGGTATGCGTTTTTATAACTCTTGGTCTCCTTGATTTCATCAGCCTGAAAATAAGCCTCCTGTCACATCCTCTGCCACATTATTATCAATACTTTGTTCTCAGACACTAGACTTAAGATTATCCCTTCAAGTAATTTAAAATAAATAGGCTGAAGTATGCCTAAATATTTTTGTCTATTCTAATCGTTTAGTTATTACAAGGTCACTTAATTTAACTCATCAAAATCCATGTTACACTGTGACACAAAATGAATTCACACTGGATTCGATTCAGCAACATTTTTTTACGTTTAAAATTGTCGTCATATCACCAAACAACGTTGTCTTACAGGAAGCAGATAGTACAACTAATAATACCACATTCATAAAAGTTTAATTGTACAGCCTTACAATGATCAAAGTATTAATAATGTATTCATACTAAAATTTCCATCTATTTTGTTAGGTGTAATGTAGTTTCCATATATCAATATTAATTTCATAGAATGTGCAGCAAATAATCTAATTATGATCTGTAAAACCGTGACAATACTTGTCCCAATGCATGTTTAATTTATATATACCTACAGCATTGACAGATCAAAATAAATACAGTCTGCAAGGGTTACAATTGTCAGCTGATGGTGAGTCAGTCGGGAAGAGATTTTGATCAGTGTTTGAAATTTGATGTATGAAATTTCGGTCCGGTTATAAAGTTACGCAACCTCAAAGAACAAAGTGAAATAACTGTAATTGCGCGGTTAATTCATGTTCGGTCTCTCAGGTTAGCATTTTGTCACCGCATTTTGAAATTAATATCCGCTATCCGGGTATTATGATATCCGGTGTGAACGTAACAGTAGGGTAGTTAAGCATAGGAATATTATCTTTGATGATTGTAATAATAATTTTCATTCATCATTATCATTACTAATGATATTCAGTAGATTATTTGTGATTTAAAGATCAAGAATAATATTTGGAGTGTAGAAATATTGTGAAATATGAAAACTAAAGACATGCAGGCCTAAAATATATTTGATTCTCTTCTTTTGTTGGGTAAATAAAGCAGTATTTCCTTGTAATTCCTTTAAATTACAACTCTTTTGTCGGTGATACATCTGTTTACCAGTTAATGAATTATTTCGCCATTCACCAGGTAACGTATTACACCTTTCAATATAATTAATTGTACATAGGCAGTGGGCTTGTCACTCACTACTCATAAATGCACACTTCAAAACAAAGAAACCTTCCACATGGGAAGAGGCCAAGGCTCGACTTTAGGCTGTTGAGCCATAGAGTCAGTCATAATAAGTGGATGTCCAGTAGCGGTTGAAGTACGAGGTGCGATCGGAAAGTTTCAAGACTGTGTCAATAGAGGGCGAACCGGATGTAGTACGAGCTTCTGCCGCTAGGGGGTGCGGCCTACATTCATAATGAATCAGTGTGCCAGCCGGCATCGTCGAATTAGCATTTGTTTCTCAGTTACGGGCGTTTTGGTAGTGCATTACACCGACCCTCCTGCGATTTCGGAATGGCG
>NW_019059726.1:1330123-1355445 GCF_000696155.1 Zootermopsis nevadensis
GCTGGGCTCGTTGTGTTCACTCCCAGGGGAACTACTTCGAGGGTGATGGATGAATTTAATACCTGAGATAAGTGTACGGGTTTTTATAGGCGCAGTCTAGAAACTTTCCGATCGCACCTCGTATGCCAATGAGTTAATAATAAATTGTAAGACAATCCAATAAGTTTTGTGAATGTACTTAAAATATAACTGATAATGTCGTCAGATCTTTAAATTGTCGTCTTGCACATTCATAAAAGAAGCCACAGTAGGATATGTGATTATCTAGAGGCTTAGAAGCTCGGAGTAAAGTATTGCAGCTGACAATGGATATGTTGTGGTGCTATTATATATTCTGAACAGCAGCGCAGGCAATGAGCGCTAATCCAATAATGTACAATAGTCAAGATCCATGCACGCGACCCGAGAAGTAAACAGCCATCACCAGTAATTTAGAAAGTAGGATAACACAATACAGCTGTTGTCACCGGGCCAGAGAAGGATCAATAAAGCAGGTTCAAAAGGGAATATGGAGACAACAGACAAAATAGATTAGAGAAGGAAATAAATTTTGAGTTAAATTGACATCTATTGAATACGCATGCTTTCGTATTATTATAGAACATGTGTGTTAGGAGGTGTAATAGATTTCAAAGAACTGACTTCTATATGGAAAATATTAGAATCCCTCATAAACTTACCATTACTGCCACGATTATTTATAATAAACATATTCATTAACTTAAATAATTCGAAATATTTTTAGCCTACAACTGTTTTTTTGCCTATACGCAAAATAATCTTTTTTATTTATACAGTGAGAATAACAGTCAAATTTACAAGCCTATTTAAACATCGTATATATAGGGCTTATATAACTTTTAACAAATCAATCGATATTATGGGGACTAAAATCTTATTTAAATATTTAAGCGTTATGATATTATCTCAGTTGTTGAAATGATAACAAAGTTAGATCTATTAGTAATTAGACGGCGATTTGTATCAAACATTCTGCAATAAATGAAAAATAATTAACCGTGAAGATAAATCAAATTTGGATTCAAGTAACACTAGTAGCTGTAAGAACTTAAAATCTCACAAAGTATGACAAAGTTTCGGTCATATTTAAGTCTGCATATTGCATATAAACTTGAAGGGAAGGCCCAGGCGTAGACAAAACATTAATATAGAAAGAGTTCCTTGAGTAAAAAGGTGTGTAAATTGAAAGTAGCCTGTAATAAAATTCATTCTTCCATGTATCCCTGTGTATAAATTTTGTTGTCGTTTAATTTTAACCGATTAGAGTTATTAAACAAATCTCAGAACATGTTATATTAAATATTTCTTGCATATAACGTGTAGACAGGTCTAAATTCAGAACTTATGAAAATCAATGGATACGAATTCAGGACAATTTGAAAGACGTCGATTAGCCTTTTACCTCTCTCGTAGTGAAATTCTATATTACATTGGATAAGTATGAGTTATGGATGCACAAAACAGGCTGATATTCAGTTACAAAAACCCGCACGCATTCACACACTTATTTTATACAGCATGGAGTAGAATTCAGAATTCATTATAATTCGCTGACGAAATTATCTGAGCAGCAAAACAAGCAGTTGTCTAGAAGATAAATCGAATAAAACACAGGCAGGGAAACTGTAACAGGGTCGGTTCGCTCTAGTTGGGTTAGCCGAAGTCCCAGGCTTCGATATCTAGTGCAATTTAATGGGGAATTGGACGGAAAAGTCGCTGTGGTTAGATTGGGGTCACCGACAAATAAAATTCAATTTTCCTCCCCTTAGTATTTCTTACATGATCCAAACTCGATTGGTACACCACGTGACCTCACATCGATCAGAAATGGGGGATATTATTATTTTTCGTTTTCGCTTCCTTTGGAATGTTACACGTTTCAGTTTCTCTCGGTACAATATTTTAACAAATAAATTCACGACTTGTATACTAACTATAAATATTCAGAATGCTTTTTTCATTTGTAGATGTATCATATGTTTATGATAGGTCCTGTGTGTCATCCTAATAACATTTAAATGAACTTCTCAACAAGGTACTCAACTTCAGTACCCTGAGGACAAGGACGAAGATGGTTCTCGAAATGTTGGTGTTTTCTCTATTAAACCACCATACACGGCTGGTAGCCCGACGGCCTTAGATCGATTACATGAGACAATTAAGATGGACGATATAGTTGACTATTTAATTCTTCAAGATTTGCCTCTCAACTGTCTAATTAAGAATTATGTTTTCAAATCATTAATTATTTTAGTCATTTGTAGGATTTCCTAAACATCCCAAAGCCTCTACGTACACACAAGATATGTACATGTGCCCCGAGTGAGATCAGAGCCAATAATCCTAGTGTTTGGGCCGAAAATAAAAAGGGTGGCCTAATTTAAGGTACTGTTCTGGCAATTACCTGGAGGAACTGAGTCAGGATAGCCGGTGTTCGAGCCGAGATTTGTACCCGAGACCTCCCGAATACGAAGCCGACGACCACGACAATCGATTCGATGTGACGGCAAAAGAGACAGTTTTTGTTATTTTAAACATTACGACGTGGATGTGAAACGTTTTCTAATACTAAAGGGTGAGCTACTATCAGTTTCTCAACAAAGACGGTTTTAATTTTTAGTGATTTTCCTCAGTGTCTCAAGGCAGTATCCATACTATTGCAACCGTTTCCCTTTCAAAATTCTTAATTAATCACAATTCATTAACCTCTAGTCTCATCTGACTTTATTAGATATATATATTATTATGTTAAAAGAGTGTCGTTAAATAAAGATAGCGTTAAGCAAGTTGTAATGATTCTCTTCAGATGTGTATTTAATCAATCTTGTGCCTTTTTAACTGAGTACAATATATTTATTCGGACGACAAGTGATCCCTTAATTACAAGATGCTACAGATAGTACATTTCTCAAGTTCCAACAAAAGCAGACTCATGGTGTGGAAGTTTCCTCTAGCGACGTGCAGCGTCTTAATTACATAAAGTTTCTGTTCTGTACGTGCCACTAACTCTGTATAAAGCCATCTTTCTCGTTTCTTCATACGTGCTGTTCTGAATTGCTCTTTATTCGGTTTACAAGTTTTGTAACTTCCTCGAAAAGCTGAAATAAAGTTTTATAAAAGCCTCTCATGAAATAAATAATATGAGAGAATTTTAACGAAAATCCTTTTTTAACTATTATTTCACTTATTATCATTAATATTATATAAATACAAATGATTGTCTTGAGATCACGTTATAAACAAGATCATTTCTTTCACTAGTACTTGTACACATAAATTCAAAAACGTAGCATAGCCTTAGGGTTGGAAATTTAGTCGCGTATTAAAAGCTGCATATTATAGTAGCAACGAAAAGCAGCGTTTAGAAAGCCCATCCCCTGAAACGACTATAGTTAGTTCTCCTATTTCGCTCAGAATAAGCGGGAATGTTAAATGAGACAACTGTCTAGAAGGTTATGTTACAAAATAAATACACTCAGGAGACTGTTTGCAGTCATTCCTACATATCAGTGAACATCGCAGACTAATGGCAATTCAAACAAGAACTTCTGGAAAGAACTAATGATTCTTACTTTATTTCAAATAATTTAATTTTTAATTACAAAATAATAATTGCATAATTTAGTGAGCTGTTGTTAGCACGGTAATGTACCTTCAGTTTCCGTAGAAGGCGGAGAATTTCTTAACTAGCTGAGTCTGCAATTTTCTTCTTAAAAAGGACCGCTGTATACGTTAATGTGACTTAGAGATCCATTTATGTGTGTATTCCATACGCAGACCTATAAAGTTTCACTACATTAAAAGTTTCAGATAACCTAACCTCAAAGTTTCGTAGCACAGACATGTTTGTAATAATTAACATATAATATATATGTTTCATAAAGCCTATCTCTTTCACCTCTATATAGCAGTTAAATATACACTACCCAATCACGCGTTTTTGTTTTAGATTCTGCCAATATAAATTAACATTTCTAAAAATATAGCATATTTTTTTAAAATTCTGTTATCACAGAAAATTGCTGGATCCCACAAAATGTCACGCACGTATCACTCCAATTTAAAAAATTCGCACAACTGCCATGTTTTTATTACTGACAGGAATGTATAAAGTACATAGATGAACATAGTTTTCAGACCAATTTTAATTAAAATCCGTATATTGGAAGAAACGGTATAAATTCTCTATGCACAACCCATAAATGGAGAAACGACTGTTGCAGTTATGTGACGATTAAACTAGTCACAAATGTGTATCGCTTAATGCCAGTGATTAATTCTATCACCACACGTAATGCCTAATTATATTGCTTCATACGAGACACCTATTAATAACGACCAAAATCACCCAAATTATAGCGGATGACAACGTGGGATTACATACACGATGTGCAATACTGGGAAACCATATTGATTGCAGTTGCAATAATAGACACGCTAAACTGAACAATTGTCCTGCTGCTCGTAACTTGTCCTCTTTACCTGAATTGCATTGTGATTATAACGATGCAAGACACGCTGGACACATGGGGAGATAAGAAATGCGAAGTCAGAAAATCTGTAGGAAAGTTAACTTTTTCGAGATTTAGTAGTAGGTAAAAGGATAATAAACGTGTATCTTACATAAAAATGGGGTTGAGTTTGTAAATTGGACTGGTTTAGAAAAAATAACAAATGAAGAAGGAATCTTTATTTCTAATATTTATGACCTAAATACATCTGACAAGACATTGCCCATTGGTAAAATTTTGTGTCAACAACACTCAGTATTTGATTTCCAGTCATGAGTAAATGGACGATGGATGCAGTTTTTGGTTAGATAAATGCGAGAGAAGAAAACACTTTGGGAACTTATATACGAAAAGTTACTGACTCAGAACAGGGCACATTGCAACTGGAAAATAAATTTGTTCCATAAAAGGGAGAATTTTTTTAAGCACATGAGTAAGTATTGAATTTTTAAGAAATGTCCTAAAGGATACAATTATGTGATCATCATGTACTATTAACACTTTAAGGCACAGTGGCAATTTATTTATTTTATTTATTTATAGTTTATTTAACGACATTTCTTCAGTAGCTCATACTACAACGTTGACCAGTGGTAATTATATATACCGCCTGCTTTAACATTCAACAACTCCATTGTGCCCAGAGATAGCACTTACAGATTTTGTATGATTCCCAAATTTAAGAGATACATGAAATATTTTATTTGTAATATTTACTTTAATTCAGTCACAATGGGATAGAATCAGTAATGTTAATTGGCAGATACGCAGCTGGCCACTAGCTATATGATAGCCTAGCATTCTGCATAAATACTGCACGTGGAGGGACGAGGTCCCATGTCCCATGATGTTATAGGAATTAAAACAAAATCTACACGAAATTTCCGTGGAAACTCTATGCTGCGGTCACATATCGCACTATTTCCGAAGCTTTTATCATAATTCTCTATAAATTTACCACAGACGAGACCGTTCAGTTACTGTGAGTAAATGACAAAGTGAGAAATTTAAGCAAATAAAGAGTTTAAATTTCAGTAAATTAATTTATTCATACATAACATATCCATTTGCCTTATGTAAAAGATATATTATAATAGGTTTGTTTAGAAATCTTGAACAATGGCGTGTTTCTTAACGTCCGTGATCCATTTCTTATTTCCACGAACAGATAGCAAATATAAGAGGAAAGACCACGGTGACATATGACTATATCCAATTGAATGCATGTATCTTCTTTGTTGTTATAAAATTAAATTTCCAAGTCATTAAAAGAATCACATAATCAGAATTGTTAAGTGGTATGAGTTTAGAAGGAATCTGTCTTCGCCTGGCACTGCACAGGTATTGAGAAATTGAAGAAAACCTTAAGAAAAATCTCGGTTAATGTAGTTGCTAACAATTATAAGTTTTGAACCAGTACTTAAAGAATGAAATTCTAAAATTCTACCCCTTAACTACCCTACTTGTTGGCTGTAATGAAGTAACTTTTATTATGCTCTACGTTAGAAAATTTTAGTGTCCTAGAAAGAAAAACTTACAAAATTTGTGACATTTTCCCGTCTAAAACAAGATCAGATTTTAAATGCGATGCTTTCAAATGATCCATAAGCTTGGCAAGTTACAGAAGAGGTCTCCCTCCCACATTGGACCTACAGTATGGCGAATTTGTATTCCAGCGTAGCTCTATCACAATTCATCTTCCTCCATCTCCAGACGAGGCGTCACTTAATCACCTTTCGCTTTAAATTAACCCTGCAGCGTTCTAACCCGTCGTTGTAATGCGGGACCAGATCTTTACTTACACTTAAAATATTTCCAAGCGTAACGTTCTTTTGAATAGCAATAACACAAACTCCCATTTACAACGAAGATTAAGTGGGGGATGTACTATTAAAGTTTGTGACAATAGCTAATTCATTAGCTATACCAGTATTATGCTCTTTCTAGGCCTGAGAAACTTCCTGTTTCATGATACTATCCACGCTTACATTTGGAGGAAAAAATAAACCCCTCAACCAGAATAATCTGTCTTCAAGGCTAGATCTGAAACATAGCTATACCTGACAAATACAAGTCATGATTACAGCTTTATAACTTTAATTGAGAAACTGCAGTTACTGTTCCTCTATTATTTAAATACGTTTTATCAAGTATATACGCTAACGTTAACGGCCGTATTATTAATACAGATATTTTAAAATATTGTACACAGGTAAAACACACTCTGTCTATTGTAGGCATATATCATACATGTTACGTCATTTTTCCACGAATTTTATACGTGGTCACGTGACGGGTGTATTAACTAATTGCTCTTTCAATATAGCAGCCAATTTATTACCTCCTAACTCCACGGACGGAGCAGAATTCCTCTTCAGAAGCAAACAACCACTCAGGTTCTCAAAACATCCGTCGCCTTCTGTAGAATCCGAAGGCTCATTACCATATTCACAAAAGCCCGCCAATGGTCTTTATCCTGAGTTAGATAAATATAGCCCACACACCCAGAACCTAAGATATATTTTAAAATTATACTTCCATCTATGTTTAGGTCTTCCGATTAATCTTCCCTTCAGGTTTCACGAACAAATTTTTGAATAAATTTGTCATCTACCAGTACGTGCTACATTCCCCACCAATTTCATTATTCTTTATTTGATTATTCTAGCAAAATATAATTCAGTAAAAATTATTATCTTTATTATGCAATTTCCTCTAGCTTCCTGGGCCTAAATATTGTCTTTAAGAACTTTTTCTAGGACGATTTCAGTCTTTTTTGTTCCCTTAATGTGAAAGACGACGTTTCATATCCATACAAAACAACAAGCAAAATTATAGTTTTCTGAATTACGTTATTGAAGTTTCAGGTAATAATTAGGGAGGCAAACAATTATGAGCTGCATGTCAGCAAGATGTCAGCGAATTGAATTTGTTTTTTATTTCTTCTTAAATTAATTTTTGATCTGCTACTGCCTTTTCCAGATATCTTAATCTTGCCGCATTTTCTATCAGCAACCTTTGCTCTATAACAATTTTTTTTTTGCAGTCCGGTGACGAGACTTGAAAATATATTTAGTCTTCGTAACTAAGAACATCAATATATCTGACACTCTTTTTCAGAATGCATAACAGGATACTTGAATCTCATGACGACACAGCACAGATTATAGTATTTATTACAACACGAAACTCTTAAAATATTTCATAGTTAGGAAACTTGTTTCGGCCCTGTCATGAGTTTCTGCATATTGTGGAACATCCCCAGTGCATATATTTATTGTACATGCATATGGCCGCCTCCCGTGTGACCAGAATGTTAATGCCATGGCTACCGCCCGCAAAACTTTCTGCCTCGCATATATCACTACACTGACGCCCTCTGCTTGGAGCTTTCTTCGCAGTTATAGAACAATGGACATTTCGGATACAAGGTAAAAGTCGATATACACTGAAGCTGATAGAACAAAAATGAAATTGTTTAACTCTTCTCTTTAACATTTCCTGACAACAATTTAATTTATATAACTTCGACTTTCAGAATTTACAAGACTCAGCTGAATATTTATTAAGGCTTGAATTATTCACATTATGATGTAAACTTTAGATTATTTTAATGCAGATACAATATAAATAAAACATAATATGCCCATACCATATCAATAGTTTTTTACGTCAAAGGTACATCTTCATAAACGGCACGAAAAACATATAAAAACATGTAAGCCAATAATAAAATTATACTTAACACAGATGAATTCAGTAAATGCAATTTTAAAAGCAATATAATGCACCCGTATTTGTGTTCTTGCAGAAATCATAAGACAGCAATGCAATTGTTTACGCAAATTAATAACAAATAATAAAATTAACGGACGAAAAACTAAGATAATCTTAGCAAATTTCTATATGGAAACTAATTCTCCAAATAACAATAACTTATAAGGAAATATTATAGATAAATATGTAAATATTCTAATGTTTGTAATATGCTTGTAATATGTTTGGTAAATGAGTAGTACAACAGATGTATGTGTGAGCTAATGACGACGCAATAGTGTACCATACTGCCATGTTGTCACAAGTTTCTGAATATAATACTCGCACATATGAAAATTGAATAAAATTGTTGTGTTCACTGAAAAAGAATTTAGCTTAATTAATGTAACATGCAGAACAAGAATGTCCCATTACAGAATAAAGCTTTATAGGCTACCCAATACTATGAACTCTTCTATTTCCCCGGCTAATTATCATCCCACCATTGTTATATACTCATCTATCATCGCCCCATGAGGTCTGCGATAGTCCTCATGAAGCGGAACATTGTCACCCTCCGTCTTCAGTTAGGGGCTTCCTCTCTGGCACGGAACTACGTTGCCTCTGAGTAAGACAATTTAATTTAGGCTACCATAAATCGGAACAGTGTAAAAATATCTAAAAGATTACTAAATATATTACAAACATTTTTATTCTCACAGTGGCAAGTTAATTACTGTCTTTCTGTCTCACTCTACGTAACTTTTTATAAAGCTACCGCCATAAAATTGTGTATTTTAAAGTCATCACAAAATCGTGCAACGTTTAAACACGAAGAGCAAGGCTCAGGCGGGTAAAGACAGCTCACAACTCACACCGTAGCAACGCTACTAACTCTGCATTGGAGACTTAGTGCCGCATGGTAAGGGAGGGGGGATGAATTTCTTCTGTGACTTTGAAGCATTAAATTTGGTGGCAGTCGTCTAAGTTAAGAGCGCTTGAAACTTTATATATTTAATCTACATATTCCCCTTAATTAAAGCATTGTTGGATTCTTTACTGTTTTTCAATTTTAGTCTTTTCGTCCGCGTGATTGAGCACGCCATCTTGCACCTTTCAACGCTGGTTCCTTTGTAATTCCTGCTAACCTCTCTTAACAACAAAACGAAATTTGAAAAAATCGTGAGCATTTCTAGTTTCTTGTAACATTCGTGTGTTATTTATTTGTATGAATATTGTCTAAGAATTACATTAAAATTGACGGACAAAATCGATAGTCTCAAATTCCAACCATGAACCTAGCAAATACAAGTGACAAATTAGTACACGATGTATGAAGTTTTTACGGTGGTAGATTATGGTATATTGTACGTTGTTGTCATCATATTTAAGGAACATGTCACCTGCACCTTTAGAGTAACTTAAACTACAGACAACTGCTTTCTAAACTACAATACAGATTATTTTTTAATGCTCAGAAGAGACTAGGCTAACAACAAACGTGACTGCAAATAAATAAATAAAAGTAATAATCATGTAGACGTTTACATTAAACTTTACGGTTTGGTGATATATCATGTTGAGTATTTTAATTCATTCATAAACCACTTACTTTTAAATGTATTGTATAATAAATCTCGCATTCAATCCCCAGTGGACAGAAACGTGAAGAGACGAGAATTACAAAAAACATTAGCGAGATGAAATATATATAGTGTTTTATATTGTCTACTTTAAGCCGAGATTGTAAGATCCATTTAAAGAAGACATTGCCATTTCTGCAATGATAACTGCACCTATTACGAATGCGTTTGTAACTGTGTAGTAGCATTAGCATATATTTCTAACTAAACCTTCTTCCGTCGAAGACACTTTTTAAGATGAATATAGAAGAAGAATTTTCATGATGGTAATAATAAAAGACTGTCATTCAGCCCTATAATTATGTTTGTTACTTGAACCATATTTTTATTTTATTTGCATTGTCTTAGTTTTACAGTTTCAAAATTAGCTGTCTCCCACGACAATTAAATCTTATACCTCAGTGGCTTCCATTGTACAAACGCTGGAGAAGACAGCCATGTCATGATATATATAGCTTTGTTTTTCTGTTAAAGTTGACAAGATGTGGTAGGCATGATAAGGAAAATATATACAAACATTAGAATGCCTAATGTTTTCTCACAGTGACGTGAGTCCAATACTCACTTTCACCACAATAACGAAAAATGTCTCCTGCTTATATCAAAGATTCTCTAAAACATTTTAACATCTGTTGATTCACTACACCAGAAGACCTATTATATTTGGCATTACTTATTGCCTGAAATATAGCCTATATTATACACTCGACATTTTGAGAGTTGGCTACACTTCCGTCTTTAAAAGATTAGCTATCATACTGGCAAAATATATTCATAAATTCCTTTGGATCTATAAAATATTATCAGCGATGGTTTAGATCAAACCCTGATCGTTTAAATACGTGCTTAATCTGTCAACCACAACCCTAGTATTGGAAAGGACCGTCTTCGATTACATCTGTCGCTACTAACGTTATCACATAACATTCATAATATGTCAGTAGTAACAACTAATTATTAAAGAAAGGATTGAAGTCAACTCCCGAAACGTCAAAGAAATGTCAAAGTATGTTGATGTATACTTAAGAGAGGTGCGCTAAAAGAAAATATATCGAGACAATATTAAATGTAGACATTATTATCTGTAGTACTGGTTGCAGATTACGCAGAATTTTCATTCAGGTGTGGGCTGTTTTGTTTAATGGAAGTATTGACTTCCACCAATATTTAATAATTTATAGATCTTGATACGACGTATCTTTTAATGTAAAATTATTTGTCTACTGAAACGTTTTTGAGAAAGTCGAACAAATCCGAGTTTCAAGTGTACGTTTATTGAAGTGGTAAGTGTCAACATTAAATTCGTTAGGCAAATTAGTTTATAATGTTTTTGAAAATAGTCTTATATTTATTCTGGGAATATTACAAAACACTTTAGCCCATAATGCAGAGTTAATGTGATCGTACGGACTAAATCAGGTGGTACATATAGTTACCACTGTGATAATGGCTTTATTTGTAAATGTCTGATAATGTGAAGGGTATTGGGATTTTTTTTGCGATATTCTCATATTATATTTGAAAGCCCTCTACAGGTAGAATAAAAAACGTTTAACAACTGGATGTGGTTTGTTTGCTCTTTGAACACAAGCGCGTACAGTATCAGCCTAGCAGCGTTTGATTTAATAGGTAACACAAACACTATTGTGTGTTTCTGACGTGAATATAAACACAGAGGTTTTCGTGTCCATGTTCAATGTATGCCCACGCATTATTGTAGATTTTCATATCTTATAAATTGTTTAAATTATAAAACAATGTTTCGTTTTATTTTGTACAGTGTACGTTTCTTGCACAATGTGATAGAACATAGTGAAAACTGTCTACATACAGAGTGTCTACAATGAAACGCTCGAATTTTATCGTATTCTCAGGAAGTAAGGAATAGAGATATGGCCTATTTACTGACAAATATCAGTCACACAACACATCAAGTTTAATTAAAAAAAGCAATACACTTGTACGTGAGCACCGTTGGTTACACGTGGGATATCTAGCCTGTAATCGAGTTCCGCCCAGGTCCGCTGCAACATGTCCGGAGTGGTGGTACCCACAGCTTCCACAATCCGGGCCCGGAGGTCTCGCACTTTAGTGGCGTAAATTCTGTCCTTCACGTAGCCCCACAAAAAGAAATCAAACGGCGTGATGTCAGGAGAACGTGGAGGCCAATCCGTTTGTCCATCTCGTCCTATCCAACGGCATGGAAATGTTGCATTCAGAGCTCGCTGCATAGAGACGCAACCGCTTTCGGAGAACCTTATGCACAGTTGCTCATGGCATCTGTAGTTCCCGTGAATCCCGACGAATTGACTCCCTTGGACTTCGGATGAACGCTTGACGGACGTTCTCTACCTTCTCATCGGAAACACGTTACCGGCCTCCTCCGTGTCCTTTCAAGACGCTCCCAGTCTCCAGAAACTTGTTGTACCATGCTTTAATCCTTTTCGCGTCTGGTGCTGCTTTCTGATAAACACGACGAAACTCCCTTTGCACCCTCACAATGGACTTAAACTCAGAAAACCACACAACAACTCGCGCCTTCTCCTGAGCTGACGCCATCTTTGCGTGAAAAGACAACAGTGCCCAATGGTGGACCGTGAGGTAGCCTAAAAATTTAGGCAGGAATTTGAACTCCTGTAGTTCGCAGGAGACCTTTAAGACTTGAAAAAAACCATTTGCCTATTTTTAAAAACTCTCCAAAATCAGGACGTTTCATTGTAGACAACCTGTATTTCATCCCCAAAACCACTGAACTGATTTCCATGACATTAGTAGAAGTCATTAGTTATTTTGCGGCTGTGCCGTTGGGACAAGGACTCGCGACAACTGACATTCTGGTAGCGTATAGAGGGATGGCCGCACAGTGACACGTTTCAAATATCCCAGATGTTATATGGGTTTTCGATTTTAAACTTTTCCTATAATTTTTATTTTAGTTTGTACCAATCCATTCTTATGTATGATCTTAATCTTTTGCTGCGACTAATTATAATAAATTATTCTAGGGCTAACAGCCGTATCACCTTTCAAAATAATTTATTAGCCTATTCTCATACTTAATATAATAAATTACACATAAAATTTGATCTATTTTATTAAAAATAGTCCACCATACAAATAAGTTTTACTTTACGTCAAATAGTCTATACATGCAGAGTATTCATAAGTACTAATTTTGTTTACGACACTGCCAATATAGTTAATATTTAACGAAGTACAAGAAGAAATAATGTAGTCTATGTCTGTGACGTATAATAACTGGTATTTCTCTGTAATGTTAGGCAAGCAAAGACCTTTCCTATATACTGTTGGGAGTTGCCGATAAATGACTCTTTACATCATATTTCAAAGTGTAATGGAATTAAAACACAGTTTTCTTAAAAATAAATTAAAACTTGCTCACTTTTAGAAATCCCTAAAGTAATTTTATTATTTGCTAGCCAGAATCGATTACACATTGGCTCTCGGCCATGCCAAAGACAGCACTGACGTCACAGATGCCTCGTTTTCCTTTATATATATCTTCCTTATTTATACTCCTTGCCCTCTTCGGTATTTTATGTGCATTCTTATATATTTTCTGTATCGGTATTTCGTGTTTTATCTTCAATAGTTTGTCCAATATGATAACTAATTCTTCAGAATAGCATTAATTTCTATATATCAGACAAAACGTTTAACATCAGGCTTCCTAACTTTTAGCTTACGGAAATTAAACTTAAACTATTACTTCATAACATTAAAATACGGTAAGTTACGTCGGTGCCCTACCTACTATCTTCCTTACACAGAGCTTTATCAGAAAACCAGTAAGTTGCAAGCAACGGAGGTAGAAAGTTCATAACTTTTCATTAAGTAACTACTTTCTTTCATAAAATATTAGTGCAGCGTATTCAAAACAATTGTTGGGATATAAAACGAAAAAGCCGCTCCAAAGACCTAGGCATATATGGGAGAATAATATTAAAATGTATCTTTAGGAAAAATGATTTTAGGATGTTAACTGAATCCGTGTGACTCAGGGTACGGTCTAGCAGCTGGACATTTGGTCTTTGATCAAAATGATAAATTTTAATTTATTAATACTGGATACTGGGAACGACCCGTTCTTCAAGTGCCTGAGCACTGCGGGTCCCAACTTTTCGTTGGCTTGATCTATAGACATTCGGTAGGACTCCTTGGACGAGGGATCGGCCCGTCGCAAGGCCTCTATCTGTACACAGGACAGCACAACACAGAAAAACGCGGACAAACATCCATGGCTTGAGTGGGATTCGAACCCACGGTCCCAGTAACCAAGCGGCACAAGGCCCACGCCTCAGACCGAGCGGCCACTGCGGACCCCATTTTTTAATACTGTAGTGAATATTTGTCGGAATAAAGTAAAATTAAGATTTCTGTCTTCTGGGTTGTTGGGCTGTGTAGTCTGGTCGATGTTAACCAACCAACCCTGATGACGGAGGCAGTATGCCCTCTGAAACGTTGGTTAATATCGACCAGACTACACAGCGCAAACCTCAAATCTTACAAGCTAAAATTAGTTTAAGCAACTTTATTCACGTTCAAGAAAATACGTTAAAATAAATTAGACACGCAACTTTTTATCAACATTATTTGAGATGATCTCAAGAAAGAATTTATACTGTTATGTGAATTTATTTTTAAAATTGTAGGATCTAAATAAAAGTTGAAATGGTTCTATAATGTTCATAAAACTCTCTAGTGAAAATTTAATTAAAATCGGGCTATCCGTTCTAAGTTGATTTATATGAAAGGTGGAAGATGATCATGCATTACGTCACATCAGCTGCATGAACTCACCTTATATACCCCACTAAATGCGATGGCATAGTTAGCAACTGACAGTCTCCTTCCGCCCTTGCCGGAAAGGTTGCATTGGATGAAGTCAGACTGAGATTTTCACACATCAAATCCAGAGGCAACTAAGTGTAAAATTATCCACGGAGGGAATAGAAAATTTTAAGTCGCTAAACCCACAAGACGTGTATACCCAGACTGAATTCAACGGAAATTACTTAAAATCACTGGTATTAAAACTCGCAGTAAACGTCCATGTTCTTGGTGTCATCGGATTAGCTTCTATTAACTGAGGTAAACCACGGAAACCGTTCGCCTCGATTTATCGATCAAGAATCGGTTTTAAAACTTTTGGTATGAGATTTGAAAGCATTGACACTCGGTGAATTTTATGTAGGTGTAATTCTTCAGTTCATTAATTCTTGACAAAACGGTACACTTTGGACAATTATGTTTGAGCCATAAAAATCTAATAATAAGAATTTTCAGTTCTGCTACACAAAGTGTTGGACTGCGAAGTGGTGAGGGTTTCATCATGCTAATGTGGTGTTTTACGTCTTGATTCATCATCGTTTCAACAACTTCCTGTCTCGTGTAGATTTATCACTGTCACAGAAATTATTCTATAATTAAAATTAACCCCAAACAGGTTTGATTAAACCACAATCTCTCCCACTGTTAAACCTTACAGGATCGATCTATCGACCAAACGTCGCGTCGAGTGGTTATTATTTCTGTTTTATACTCAGAAAGTCTTTGGTTCAATTCAAGGCCCGGAGACCAGTTGTCCTGAGACTTTTCATGGTATTCTTTTGTAACTCTACGCAAATTCTCGGATAGTAGGCTATCTCAAATTAGACAATGGACGCTGTCTTCCACGTCCTTTGCAATTCCCGATTCACTAATATTTAAATAACATTAGACGCTACGTAATCTGAGCTACTGAAGGTTTCTAAATTAATAAAAAAACGTAAATAATAGAAATTACTAGATCGATTACTATTCGTAGAACAGAGATGATATATATGCCTATCAGTCAATTTAAACTACGAAAAAGATCCGTTTTAATATAAAATATCAAACCGTATAACGCGTCTTATTATGTTCACTTACATTTCCTGTCTACTTATTTTCTTTTCTTTATTCTTATATTTCTTCTTCATTCCAAACAACATTTTCCCCATGTGAATTAAAGTATGGAAAACCAGTTTGCTTTTTCTTCCCTCTGGAATTTCCTTCCATCGACGAAATTCAATTACGAACCATAATGAAGGCAGCACTGCGCAAGAAACGAATTATCCGCCACGCTGAACTGTATATAGGTATATATGCCTATATATACACACACCACAGCTGTGTTCTCGCGTTGACAAAGACTCACCATAATCATTATTTTTGGTGTATACCCAAGATTTTACCGCCACTGTGTTCAATGCACACACCATGAAGCCCGACTGCCAATATTACAGACCATAAGCACGACTAAGTATCTCTTTCTGGATATTTCAAATTATAGAAATAAACTAAGTAACAGTATTTTAGGCAAAAATTACTTCATATGGCATGTTTGAAGATGAATTTTGCAAGGTTCAATTACTGTGTGTAAAATAGACGCCACTCGGTTAAAAAAAATTGCTTTGTACACACTAAAGTAAAAATTCACGAACTAAGAAAGTGTTTAAAGGCATTTTTGCTATACACGCAAATATAATCGACTTATTTCCTTCACATGAGTAGTTAATTTTATACTCTCAAAACATAAGGTATGAACACAACTCTTGGATAAATATATAAACTAAAAAAACAAAGATTTTGGGTAACTCACTGTGAATGACAAGACATACATATCTCCATCAGACTAATCTTACATTTTCCATGACGCTAGTTATGATAAACTGAAAATACAATCAGTCTGCCGATAACTCAATGATTTTCAGGCTTAAAATATTTTATAAAAACAGATAAATTAAACAGCAGACAGTGGATATTTGTAATAAATCCGAAATTCCTGAACTTTCAGATTGAAATGTTAATACATGTTATGGATGTTTTAATCTTCCTCCTCTTCATTCTACTAACTTAAATAACTGACATTTACTTATCACTTGGTCCTTCTCCTTATATTCAAATAAATATATACTTAAAGTAATATATCATATATCGGTCACATGTACCAATGTCGAATACCTGCTTCGACTAGCGCCGCCACACCACAAGAATTTAATGAAAGCAAAATAAATAATTTACACTAAAACAACATTTGCATTGTGGTGCATCACTGACATGCACCCAGTCCATACACTTACAATCTATTGCCTTAATGTATTCCAAATTATCTCATTCCTTCAGATTTTAAAACCAAAATGTTACATGTATTTCTCAGTTCTCCCTCGCCCCTCTTTTCCTCGATTTGAACACAAGAATAACAAAAGGCGATGAGTACAGATTATGGTATTATACGAAAGCAATTCATTGTGTTTTAATATTATATTTTAATTACGGTATTCAATTAGTTTTCAATTCAATTTCAAACCTATGTCAATTTGTAATACAAGTTTCATCTTAATTCAATTTTAACACCTAGTTGTAGCATTAAATGACACTGTTCTAAAGACGGTATTTTTAATACGGTCGCCATAATAAATTGTTTAAGAATTAATTTTTTTGAATGCCATATTTACAATATAAATTATCTTGATAGATGATCTAGCTTGGTTATCTGTTTTTTGTATTTCTTTAACGTTTTACATCTATATTAGTGTTCCCTAGGTGGATTATTTGTTTTTATTTATATTTCTTATTTTATTTTTCTTTGTGTATAGTATTGTTTCTATTTTGGGATTTCCTGTATTTTGCTGTTATATTTAATACTGTACATGTATAAGTATAGTTAATCTGTTTGTGTACTATTTTTCATTATTATTTCATTATTATTGTATGTATTATCAATGTTTCCCTGTTATTGGCTTCTTGTTGTTGGCAAACAAATAATTGAATTGAATTGAATTATGCAGTTTTGTTCATCCACCTATTACTTTCTTTTGAGTCCAAATATTCGCCTAAGGGCCCTGTTCTCGTACACATTTAACCAGATAGACAGATAGACAGAAACATAAGTAATGCACAGCTACTCCTACTGCAGAATTTACTGATGGGTAGCTTATGTCAAAATGCATTCAGGCGTCACTTAAATGTGAAAACTTCATCGGACGCTGAATAAAACTAATGGAAGTATGAGACCTAGTAATTAAAAGCTGAAACGTAAAGATGTAAAAAAATTAAAAAAAATTATCTTGGCTCGACAAGAAATCTTATGAAGATAAAGTGATGAAGGAAGATGTTACATTCTAAATGATGGCTTAGGATGAAAGACAAAATAAATAAGAATTACGGAACGGAAAAGGATTAAGAATGTCTAGGATAAGGTATTGAATGAGTGTGCAAAATTCAAACAGAGGATACATTTAATTACTAAAACTTTTATTTTCATTTATTTTTATCCACTTCCTGTGATATAAGCTTTCTTCGTCACATCAGCCTTCTACAAGAATTAGAATCGCTCAGACTTTAATGAAGACATTAGGTAGAAATTGACTTCTTTTAAGTACCTCTTCAGATTCATGTATTCAGCACCGGCTAAGATTTAAATTTGTGCGCACGTTGCACAGATAATAATAATGAGAACAAAATGCGTAGTTCTTGCTTGTCTGTCTCTCCATCCGTTTATCCGCATCTTCCAAACCCGAAACTATTAAATTAACCTCGATCATGTGTGACATTAGCGTCTACGGCAAATTAATTGAGAGATTTTAATATTTTCGTTTATTTGTTCGACATACCTAATTCTTTACGTAAAGTTCAAATCTAAACAGTTATAACTTTCTTAAAACGATCAATCTTACATAGATTAGTAATAACAAAATACAGACATCATTATCACATAAAAATTATATTTGAAACAATATTTTGTTTATGTAAATAACATAAATTCGTAAACACATTCGGTTAGAAACCCCATTTTTCTTTATCTATGTAAAAGTAAACATTAAAACATACAAAAGTGTATTTTAATTGTTCGGAAAATAATAAGGATTAAGATGTCTGAGAACAGGGTGCTTAGGAGAAATTTGGACATAAGGGATTAGGCTGGAGAAAACTTTATAATGAATTTAGAACTTGCCTTCTTCATTAATAATATTAAGGTACTAAAATTATGGAAGGTGAAATAGGCGAGGCATGTACTTGCGGGCCGACAAGACGGAAGGCCAGCCAGGCATCTGCCCCCCCCCACCTTGAATTTCGGAAAAGGATAACATTTAAAGAAATATAAATAAGGAACTCTAAAAAATAAAACTATATTTCTGAATTTGTTCTTAATACAAATTATAAAGGCAACTTTTTTAACCAAATCATCCTCAATTACTTTCTCGGCTCATTAATTCTTTTGTTACCCCCCCCCCCCCCCCGGCACCAAGCCCAAAATATTCCTGGAAGCATCCGTGTGCGTATGGAACGCCTGGAAATCACTGGGTAGACAAAATAATATTTTAATGAAATTGCAAAGATACATCATACGAACATGCGAAATGGAAGCATTTGGATGAGGAAAAGGCTCCAATGTTGAAAACGCCGGGAAATGGTAATGAAAATGCGGTTTCCATAAATAAATGAGAAATTTTATAACTAACCTAAAGAATTTTATACACCTTGCAAGTATTCTTAATGGTGTTCAACAGTCCTTAAACTTTGCACTGCAAATCAAATTTTTTTCTTAACCTTCGCAGTTTCCATAAAATTTTACAACTTTCTGTCTCGATTCTACAAGGCACCTTAAGTTAATTAAAAACAGAAACGTGTTAAATAAACATCACCTTCTCTAATTAATTTCAACATAATTTAAATTGTTAAGTCATTACGTGATTTTTCCGGCATTACTAACCCATGTCAGGCTTACATCCTCTACTGACTACGATATATAGGATATTTTCTCTCTTCAATTAATTTTTAATAGGCAAAAATTTCGTCATTATTTTATTTCCCATATTTGGAACACCCTTTCACTTCATTAGTCTCAATATTACCAAACACTAATATCCTGTGCTCAACAGACCACATATAAAATGTTTGTTACTTATACAAGGGTTTTGATATTTGGATACTTCCCCCGTTTCTGCAGGAATGGATACCCCTGTAAACTTTACTACACTTAAGAGCGTCTCTGGAAACTTCGGCCATACCCCACTGTCTGTAAGAGGATTAGATGTCTTGTAAAATGATGTGCTAAGTGTTATTTAGGAAAGACAGAAAGTCACGATGCTGGCAACCGCATTGCTTAACGTGTTCCTCATACAGTTAACATATAACAATATCAGTACCATTCCCATTACAAGTCTTGATTCACTAAAATCTGTGTCGCTGTAAAGACAGAGAATAAACACGTAGTTGCTACATATTAATTATTTATGACCTCCGTAAAATTAAGTGTCTAAGATTCTGAAACTTCCTCTTTATTTTCACATTTCCAGCTATTGGTGTATTAAAATCTTGATTTAGAAAAAATTACAATCGATCGTCTATTTAATAATATATAATATTTGCGATTCTGTACATCATTGTAAAAGTTAAAACCCTTGTCTGTTAGTTATGAGAGTAGTTATATGCTCTTATTCCTGTGTGTGGTTCCAACAGCAAAAATACAAATTCGTGACAGCGTTTTTATTAACGTAATTGAGTCCAACTTTCGTACTGTAACACAGGTACACAGTACATATCGATACTGGTCCCTTTGTCGGAGTCGATTATAGTATTTTGTTGTTATATCATTCTTGGTGATGTTTTGTATGAGTATGATATTTTGTCATATCCTAAAGAAAGAACACAGACTAAAGACAATGAGAACAACATTTTGGTGAAGATATTTAGAAAATAAATAAAAATAAGACGGATTAAATTACAAAATGAGGGTCTTCATAATTTTTATTCTAAACACAATGTTAATATATAGGTTTTAAAGATATATAAGATTCTGGAGATGAGAATTGTAGCTATGTAATATTTTATTCCGAAAAACTAAAGGTAAAACCACTTGACAGATCTAGGCGTAGATGGGTTAGTGATATTAAAATATATCCTTAATAAATGTTCTATTAAGATTTAGATTGATTACATATCTGTGTGCTGGATTGTTGCGCCGTGATAGACGTTTACCGACATTTCGGAGGTGTTTGCTGCCTCCACCCATGGCGCTGGTGATGGAAGCAGAAAGCACTTCTGAAACGTCGGTTAACGTCTACTAAAGAACGCTGAGCAACAACCAAGAAGTCTGGCATCTATAAGCTAAGAATAAGTCAACATCTTTTTAGACGTAGACAGCAAAATAAGAAAATTAAGAAACTGATTTCATTGTCTTCGTATATGTCCAATAAACTTAAAATTCTTGGATCAATTCTAAAAGTTTGTAACGATGGTGCGTTGTTGAAGCAAACTGTTTTCTGGACATTATCCATTGTCGAAGGTTAAATAAAATTATAACAACAACAGTATCAACCATCTCACAAAATGAAAATAAAATGGACAACCTAACCTAAGAGCGACAAATTTATACTGAGATCGAATGTCAGTTCTGCGCGGAAACCGCTAGACTCATTCTAGAAAAGGAATATTTTAAGTCCTGTGAATATAAACGTCGTTTTTTATCCGTTCACGTCAAGCTAAACGGTTGGAATCGTAATTTTAAAACCACTACAGCAGACCAGACGCTTCGTAAGAATACTTTACGGCTGTCTCAAAAGGCAATAACAAAACAGCAATAATCTACAACAATAAAGCATTTTGTTAGGACTGCCAGACATTTTTAAAATATTGACTTATTTGTTTTGTTCTAATGTATAGTATTCAAAAAAGAATACACTTGATAGTTGTGTTAGACACTATTAGTTTTATTAAAAAATCAATGTTGATGGGCTGAATACCCTTAGGAACTGATTTATTGTTGTTAATTTAAAGATTGCTGGGGTATCGTCGTCTAAAAATTGTGAACCAATATGCTAACATAACAGTAACGTGCGTGGTTTATGTTCAGGATGTCTGTGGTTCAAATCCACCCGAAAGTATCTTAGAGTAATTTTCTTCATTGTTTTCTTCAGCAACTTCATTGCGAATTCTTGGATAGTACTTTGAAAGAATCCGAGACTTATTCCTTCCTTAAACAAAATTCCTTATCACATTCAGTTCCAACTTAAGCGTAATTAATTTATTAAAGATTTGGTTATGTCGTTTGAAATATGAGAACGATAATGAAAATTTCGTGGTGTGTTAAACGAAAAATTGTTGAGGAAATTTTCATGGAGAAGAGATAAATCATGAAAAACTGCGAGTTTCGTAAAGATTAAATTCGGGCACCGTTAAATAAAAGTCGATCGAATAAGCCCTGAAATCAAAATTGGTTGATACTACAATTACTATTCTAGATTTCTAGACTTTGCCATTCGTCTAGTGTTCTGAAAAAGACACGTCGTTTCGGAAACTGAATCCGTTTCCATCCTACCTACTCAACTAGGTCTGTTAGAAAGAGCCTAAATCATTGGTCCACTGAAACAGATCCTTATAGGATTTACAGTTTTTACAGCGGTGAGTCTAAATATGGCTGTCTTCTGGGTTGTTGCGCGGTGTAGTCTGGTAAAAGTTTACCGACGTTTTAGATAGCCTTCTGATGATAGAGGCAGCAAGGACCTCTGAAACATCGGTAAGCTTTTACCAGACTACACGGAGCAACAATCCAGAAGACAGCCATCTTCGAAACAGATACAGTTTCAGAAAAATTTGTTCTTTTATACACAATACGAGGACAATACTGATTGCGAGCCTAGTGTGGTATGGTCATAACCCTTCATAAGGAATTGATATTTTCCGTAAACATAAAAGAAAGTGCCTCACAGGTGTATGGAGGATTCGCGCCGTCCTGCCTCGGTATTCCGTCTCATCTGTGAATTGTTAACAGACCTGGTGCATTAATCCCCACCGCCATTACGCTACACGCCACACTCCTACCTCTAAGCGACTAAGCCGTATCCTGTACCATGTGGCCGACCTGTGGGACTATATGTGTCCCTTCTGCCTCTTATTCACATGCTCAAATTCCCCTGTCGACCTCTCGACACCTCCACGATGAGATGTCAGCCAGTACGGTTAAGACAAACCGCCTAAGAAAATGATATAACTCATCTACGTGGTGTGAATTTACTTCATCCTGTTATGAGCAAGATACTAGAGGCCTTAACTGGCAATTTATTCCCGAGTGCACTTCAATTTTCATTTGTTATCTCTTTTTGTGCTCATGGAAGTTACGAGAGGTAGCAACGCTTTTGAAAACAGAGCCATCGACTAGCCTTGTATTACGTGCTCGAAACGTAATCAATAAAACGATATAAATATTACTTCATTCACAAAAGTGCATCCAATTATAATTCTTGAAGGTCTGATAATATGAACTTTCAAGTTTTCACGGCGGTGAGTATAAATATTGAAGATTTCTGTCTTCTGGGTTGTTGCGCTGTGTAGTCTGGTCGATGTTTACCAACGTTTCAGAGGTCATACTGCCTCGGTCACCAGGGCTTCATACTCACCGCTGTGAAAACGTAAAATCTTACACAGTATAAATATTACTGTCTTCTGGAATGTTGAATCGTGCTTACTGTAGTCTGTAGAAGTTTACCGACGTTTCAGAGGTGCTTACTGCCTATATTATCAAACCTGCACGGTGTAACATCCTATAAAACAATTATCTCCATGTTATGACAATATACACGAGATTATGTCCGTATCTAATTGTACAAATGGCTTAAATACAAGCTTTTACATTCAAATATATGTATACCAGGTTCGTGTTTTTTAATAGGTGTGTGCCCCCCCCCCACACACACACACACAATCCTCTCTGCAGTTCAGGTTTTTAGTTCTTCTGCTGGGAGATTTAATTCTTACATATTGTGTATTTTATGACAATTACTGATTAATTTCTTATTAAATATAACGTGGTGTCTTGATTCCGTGTACTGTGTACATCTGCGTCATGTGTGATTCTCTTTTTTATTTAAGAATAAAAGTTCGGTAATTTCTTTATGCTGTATCTATACAAAATGAATGTTCAATGTCTTCAAATATTTTGTTATGCAGTGGTGCACAACTTTTTAAAGTCTTTTGTTGATGGTCTTCGTTGAAGCCCTTGGTGTGGGAATATAGTGATGGTGTTCGTACTGGTTGGGAAACCTGAGGGGAAGAGACCGCTGGGGAGACCTAGACGTAGGTGGGAGGATTCTCAGGCGGGATCTATGGGAGATAGGAGTTGAAGGAGACTGGATTTTGGTGGCCCAGGACAGGGTCCGGTGGAGGACTTTGGTTAATTCGGTGATGAACCTTCGGGTTCGGTAAGCTATTTAGTTAGTTACTTAGTTAGTTAGTTAGTTAGTTAGTTAGTTAGTTAGTTAATTAGTGACGGTGTTCGCTGGCGTGTATTACCCAAGGTCACCAGTTCTAACTCCTGTTGTGACACGAATTGTACGAGAATGCATAACATAAGAAAATTCAAAGGCACTTAACATTCACTCGGTATAGGCTATCCTGTTACTTTTGATTAACTTTCATAATTAGGAAGATATTTGATCTACTTAGGGAAGTGAAAATAATATGTCGTCCATGTGGGATTGTTTTCCAACTTTAGGTTCACAGGTTCTGTCTCCTTATGTGAAAGTTCACAATCGGAGTTTCTTTTCAACCGAAGACGACTTGCTCGTATCCAGGTTTACAACAATTCGCTTTCTCAATTAAACAGCTACTCAGTTAATTGACTTTCCTGTTCAGTCTACAAGTGCTACCCTCTTCAAGTGCTCAGTGAGTCTGACAGGTTCTGTGCTTATTACACCAAGTAGGATAATTAATAATGCGAAAAACTGGCAACAGTAACGTTAAAAAATTAATATTAGATCCGTTGATATTTATCAGCTCTTCACCCCAGTTCAAAGATTGTTAAGTAATTAATACATCTTAAGAAAAATTTGAAGTTTTCACGGCAGTGAGAACAAAGATTTTTGTCTTCCGGGTTATAGTACCGTGTAGTCTGGTAGAAGTTTGCCAACGTTTCAGATGTCCTTCCTGCTTCCATCGTCAGGGTGATTAAAGCTCAAGGACCTCTAAAACGTTGGAAAACTTCTACCAGACTATACGGTACTATAACCCCTTACGACAGCTGTCTTCAATACATCTTAACTTGGACTATCGTGATTAAAAGTCTCATTGTGCAAACTGTTCGGTACGAAGTAGATTTGTATGTTATTTTCTCTCGATACATTCGTCTCTCTTTATACCACAATGTCGGAACCCGTTACTGATGAAGAGAGGAAATTTTTTTAAAAAAATGCTATTCCTGTGTTTAACCAATTTCAATTTTTTTCCGCGTTTATGTTCTTTTTGAATTCTTTCGTATTTTTGCCTCCATTTATTTCTACTTACTCCATTCCTTCCTCTTCATTTCATTTGTTTCGCGAGTTCCTTGTGTCATATCTCACTTCCCCTTTCA
>NW_019059726.1:1355470-1379037 GCF_000696155.1 Zootermopsis nevadensis
ATCTTCTCCAGGAGAAAAAAAATTTCTTCACTTTGATTTATTTGTGTTTACTTTCTCTTCTCTCATTCGTTGACCTTCCTTTCGCTCTTCACGTTTCTCATCCCCTCCTCTTTGCTAACACCTCCCTCCGTATCTGTACTAACCCCTGACATTACACTTCGCCCCTTGTTTGATTTACAACCCGAACAATATAATGGAACACTGGTAAGCAAGTAAACGGCCCATAAATCTATAACACCTCAGCAGAGGCAGTTTGTCCTGCATTAATTCAGATGCGATGCGAATTGATTTCGAGTAAATTACTGAGACGACATGGTACATCGTACATATAACTAAACTCAAGTTTAATTCATGTACTCGGCCTCCCTGAAATTTCAGAGAACTTTTAACTGCCATAAAATATAGTTTCATGGCACAGATTCTTTGTAAGTGTTTATAGTTCCTCAGGTAATCAAGAACTCAATGGTTTGTTGTACAGTTAACAGAAGTCCATCGCTGGACCATAACTTGAGAGAGTTATAGCCAGTTCATGCCTTCAAAACCTGTTTCTTTAAGTTCAATTTTAATATTATCTTCGAATCTATCAGTTAATAATTCCTTCACGTTTTTGGACTAAAATTGTGAAGCATTTTTATCCCATCGCCTGTTCGAGATGCCCCATTAATCTATTCCTTGACTTGTTAACCCTAATAATAATTTATCAAGTCTACAAATCAGAAAGTTCCTTTTAATGTAATTTTTACTTCCTTCATCTTGCGTCACCAAGCCTAATAGATATGTATATTTTAATCTTGACATATGTAGTTAATTTCCATACTGAATTAAGCCATTTTACCTACTTAAAATTTAATGTGATGTTCCTTCATATACGGCCTCCACTTTAAGCTCAAAATTGCGCTAGGCACCATTTAAACATACTGTCTAAGGGAAACAGAATTTAGAGTAGAAGACTTATGAACGTGCATAACATATGCCTTTGAAACTTGAAGTCCTCCTATATATAAATGTATTCTATATCAATGTATTTTAGTACAAATATCCGAACTAGCGATCGGTACATCCAGTTGAGTGTCGTGGTGTACGCTCAAGTACGATCTGCTGCGATACACCAATTTAACAGCAAGTACACGGGAAAGAGCAATGTAGACTCCCCCCCTCCCCTCCAAGCCCCTTTGCAACAACAGGGCGTGCAATTACCACAGACTGCAGCACTTTGCATAGCGAAGCTCATTTCAACAACATCACAAGAAAAATGTACACACTAAAAAAACCTCTGTTAATGACACTAATAAGCAAGTAGCACCTACATGCGGAGATGCTAATGTAATGCTTGGACAATCTGCATTCAAGGAGATAGTCTGATAATAATGTAACACACCGTCGTATCTAATCGGTTGAATTGTTTGTTCTACTTCTTCGTATTTGGATATTTCTAGGTTTGAATCTCGGCCCGAAAGTTCCCATGGTCTCCTTCAATATCTCTAAGCTAAAGCTGGTACGGCACTTTCATCATCATATTCATTTCAATTTATCATTCCCAACCTCCACACCATCTGAAATTAATCGTCAAATAACTTCATAATCAATGGTGTTTGCTACGTTTAATAAAATTAGAGACGACTGCAAATTATTACTAGCATTTAAGGTTCACAACACGTTAGATATGATTTTAAAGATATGATACATAATTCTATATAAATATATGATAAATTAACCTTGAAACACTTAAACGTGGATGAAAAGATAATATTAAAATGGATCTTTAAATATCGGGTATAAGGTCGAGTAATGAGTTCAAAACGTTCAATGCAGGCACTAGTAATGAGTTCTTACAAGCAACCTTAGGATCTCATAAAAGGCAGGTCCATTATTTACTAGATAAATGACTACTAGCTGTTAAATGAGGACTTCGGATTACACAAGTTAGTTGTAATGAATAATTTAACTATATGAATGATACTGATATTAGAATCCAAATAAAACGAAAATTTTAGGATATAACCAATATTATTTATATAACTACTGCCAGTTCTAGGCGACAGAATATCAGAACACGATTGGGTAAAGTTAAGTATGTTAGACTAAAGCCGTTTGAAGTAGATAGATCTGCATGCGTGTTAATAGTAATCGTACTTAAACAGAAGCAAAACGGTATAATGGACATAATTTTTGTTGTAAATACAAATGTGTGCTTGGTGTACCAAAACAATAATTTAGGTAACATTACTCCGTGGACTCCAGAAGAATGAATAAATTATCAATTCGCATTAGTATATGCAAGTTCTTAGAGAGGACTCGGTGATAAGAAAATTAGCCGGCTTAATAAAGAGTAGAACTTACAAAACATTATCAGAACATTTGTAATACAAATTTGGTTCTCAGAAAGTTTCAGACATAAATTGTTGTACAGATACCCATAAAAATATTACTCAACGTCAAAACTTTGATTGTAGACTCTACACAAGACAAAGAAAGTAACGTCTTGTATGACTATAACATATTAACAACAGAATATCGGCATATTGAAAACCATCGATAATTTTGATTATAAAAAGTAATTCAATTCATTTATTAAAATGCTTGACAACAGCCAAAAAGGCCAATAACAGCCAAGCACTAAGAACAATACAGACATTGCAATACAAAAGCAAACAAACAAAGAACTGAAAACATAAATGTACAATATTGATTTATTGCAAAATAACTAAGTAAAAAACTAAATGTTATAGATAAGTAAAATAACAATTAAACTAAAAACAGTTTAATTTTGGACAAACAACATACAAAATAAAATGTTATACTAAATAAACAATAAAAAACAATGATTATTGTTTAAAAAGCTGACTGACATCAGTAAGCAAAACACGATCTTTGTTAAAGATGTTGATGCTCCTACAGGCTGCATTGGCAGCGTCCTTTCCAAATGATAACAGAATTAGTAATAGCATTACTGAATGTAACTTATTCCTGAAACCAGTGGCGTCATCTATTGGCTCAATATGGTTACCTTAAAACACATACAAAATTTTGTGCGGAAATCTTCAAAGGCGTTACTTTATAGTCGTTTTTGCAAGTCACTGAACTTTGTTTGTGCACTTGTCAAACGCAAGGACACTTTTAGATATAAATTCTGACATTTATGGCTAAATTACTAACGGAATCTACGATATTACAAGCTAAAGTTCAAACCGAGCTTCATATTCTGGGGCCTTAACTAGCAATATACAGATGAAAGTGATATATAATCTTCATTTTCATTATTAATAGATAATAATTAATGCCTGAAATTATTTAAATGATCTTCCGAAATTGTCCCGACGTTTAGGCCCATTATTATTATTTTTCTTAACATTGATTGCTAGGCAGATTCTAAAATATTTTTACTTTACTAATTTATGTTATAGTCTTCAAACATATCGTCATTATCATAAAAATCAATTGAAGAAGGTTATTCACATCCGATCTGAACTTTATTTTCCATGTGCACGTTTGGCCAGTAATCCTCCCCGACTCTCAACCCCTGGTTTATGAGAAACATCAAAGCAAATTAAAGTTACGAAAGCAATATAATTAAACTTGTTTTCCTTTGTAGTTTCCCGATGAAGACAGCGATCTCTACAGTAAAGATAAAGCGATACTGGAACTTGTTAAAAAAATCACGAATTCCCTCCCTTTACCTAGACAGTATTTTTATTTATGCTGGAGGCATAAAGTATTTCTTTTATAGAGCTATCGCTTCTTTCACAAAACTTCATGATAATGTTGTCTGTCCTTTCAGGTGGAAAAATCTCTTTCCATATTTCTTCAGGTAACTCAGTTGTTGTTGTTAACCGACATCAGATGCACCATTTCATGCCTTAAATTAAATTCAAGCTTAAGATTAAATTTTCACACGAGGTGGTTCATGTAGTTTCTTTCCCCTTGGCGCTGTATAATGACGGATTGAAACTTCCATTAACCTTTTCTCTACACCAACTTAATAATTCAAATGCAATTCGTTCGTGCTTAAGGTAATTACTGGGTTAGGTCGAATAGCATGTTTCAAAATTAGTATGATGTACCTGTCTATATTTTTAAACTACTTTCAAATGAGAAACTTAAATATATTTCAAACCGATCACAACGGCCACGGTCTCTGAGGCGCGCTTGGACACAGGGACCGTGGGTTCGAATCCCCCTCAAGACATAGATATTTGTCAGCGTCTTTCTGTGTTGTGCTGTCTTGTTTACAGGTAGAGACCTTGCGACGGTCTGATCACTAATCAAAGGAGTCTGAATTGATTCATAATTTCAGAAGTAATTCTGAACAGAAACAGGTCAAATGGGAAAAACCGCAAGAGTGTTAAGAAAAATAAATATATTCTGTACTGACTGTAGTTCATTGGACAGTAGATAAGCCCTGCGAAGCCTAATATATACTTCTCAATTCGAAACTGTTATTTTTTGATAACATTTCTGGATTAAGTGCAGTCATTTAAATACTATTTATTTCAGTAAAATTTATTAGCAACTTGTCTTTTATGGTAACAGCAAGTGATGTAATTTTCCATTTATAAAGAATCTCAACCACTTCCGGTAATAAACAGATAAACGGAAGGGTAAAGGGTGTCACAAATCCAAGAATAACGTTATGACGTTTACTTTAGCCTGAATTATAGGAATGCGAAAACGTATTACCCCTTCATAAACATTATCGCCTACATAAATAGCATTAGTTGCAGGGTAAATTGTCTTCCCATTAGCTGAAAGTCTACTTTTCGTTTATTATTTTTATTGTCGTCTCTGAAAACAAAATTGGTGTTTCCTTGCTTATTTAACTTATGCTGTATAAACGACTTTAATTAAAATTGTTAAGTAATATTTTTGCCACAGTTGTATTAACACTCCAATTGTAAAAGCAATTTTGATCCGATCTCAACTCAGGCGAAACAATAATAGCACTACATTTACTAGCATATTAACATATAAACATAATAATGCGCAATAAAGTTTTTGATGAAGATTTTAATGAACATTTGAGGTTGTGAACCATTCTGACACACTAAGTGCAATATTAAGAACGTTATTTCTACGATATTTTAACTGGAAAATATTTTATTACATGAAGATGCTGTTATATCATGTCATGTTATGTCATATTATATTATATTACGTTATATCATGCCATGTTATGAGTACGGAACAGAAATTGTAGTAAGTCTAATTTAGGTTGAATATAATTTTTTATTACCATGAGAGATTTATCGATTTTCGGTGACGCTTTTACATTGAATTTTATTTAAAGTCATAAAATTGTGCTCTATTCGAGCTCTTTCTCAGACGATTGTAAATACAGCAACATGCACAGTTTGTTTTATATTTTCGCATTTTTAATTGTTAGCGATTTTACGTATTCAGCAATGTTTCTATGATATTAAACTATCCATAGCACATGTCTTACATCACTTACCGTAAGAATGTAACAACACCTTGAAATATCTCCTAATAAAACAAGTTCGACGCTTCATTTGTCTTGTGTAACAATCAGCCAATCAACAAGTGAAACAGCTCTAAAGCCTTGTTAAATGACAGTTTTCGTATTGCCACATAAGGTAATAAAGTAGTAAAGTATCTGATTTCCTTGATTATAAACTGCAGTAAACTTTGCCGACCCCTAGAACAAGCAAAACTACAGCGGACTTGTAATATTCGGATCCTCAAAGCGGCGAGTATGAAGATGGGTTGACGCGCCGTGAGATTTGGTAGAAATTTACCGACGTTTCATGATGAGTCACTGCCCTAATGATAAAGGCAACAAGCACCTTTGAATCGTCGGTAAATTTACAAGGCTACACGGCGCTACAACCTAGTGACGGTATACCATTTACCCTGTTTAAATTCAACTCGTTTATAATGAATGTTAGGTTATACTCAACGTGAACTATTCGGAATTATTTTACTGTCCAATGAAATCATAGTATATAATTATGAAAGAATGCCTTCACGGCAATGTGAGCATGGATATGGTATTTTGGGTTGCTGCGTTGTGTGTATGTAGTCTTTCAACTCTGTACACTAACGTTTTGGAAGAACATACAATCTCCATCTCCAGAACTGGGTTCTACTAAAGACTTAACGATGCAAGAACGCAAATATTACCATCTAGTACATAATTAATTTGGAATAGTAGGATGTGGGTTATCACATGCTCGCTATAACGTACCAAATGATGTGCTCAGATACGCTACAAGAAATAGGCCCACGTATACTTAAAGTTACTGTAAAACCATGTTTCATGTATAATCCATAAGCTGTGGATTTACTTACCAAAGCTTGAAATATTTCATCAGGGTGCTGATACCGCATTTCAACGACTTAAAAATATTTTGAAAGAAACATGTTTGTTAATTTGTTAATAAAGCGATTGACAAGAGAAAGTTAAACTAAAAATATAATATAAGATGTTAATTAATTACTACAGAAAAGTTGCTTGAAAACATACGTTTGTCATCCTACGCCAATTAAATTCAATTATGCAAATAAGAACAGACGACAGTATTCTTTTTCCAGCCCCAAGACATTTACTCAAGATGCATCAATTTTCAGTATCAGGCCGAGCTCTTTCGTATTTATATATTATTTGCGCCCATTTACAATACAAAAATTTAACACACAATAAAGATGTCAGCTTATTTAAGACACATGTTTCATTTCGTAATATATTTGACAGACTTATGTACAAATTCTTGCTTCAAAAATCCGCCCTGAATTATACTGAGGCTAATAGAGCAAGTCTGTATTAAGATTTCTGTCTCTTGGATTGTTGCGCTGTGTAGTCTGGTTGATGTTAACCAACGTTATGACCTCTGAAACGTTGGTTAACATTGACCAGACTACACTGCGCAACAACCCAGAAGACAGAAATCTTCATACTCACCGCCGTGAAAACCTCAAATCTTACAAGTCTGTATTACTGAACTGAATGTTCAATGGTTCTTTGGGTCACTGTTTATTTTCGTCTCAGAAGACCTCCTTCACTGAAACACCTAGATGAATTTCACAGACATTAATTAGCGCATATTAGCCTACCATATTACCAGCATCAACGTTAGAATAAAAAAAACTGTTATTGAACAGAACAAATCAAATAAATAATGTTTAAGTTGTCTGTATTTTAAAATGAGAAACAGTAATCTTTCCTGAAAACATTGATCAAGATCTACCAGGCTATATTATGATATGTCGTCGCCGTAAGAACCTCAAACCTCACCAAATAAATAGTCTTCTTTATATTTTTTGCTGTTGCCAAATTCCCCAACGGTCCAATTCAGAGGAACTTGCCACATTACAAAATAAATATAAAGTTTCAAACCTACGTAATTTAAATGCTAAATTCTCATAATTTGTAGCTCTTTAAGTCGGCAGCCGAGAGTAGTCGGAAATATCGAACGCATGCAAACATTAGAGCCCGTACATTCATCACGATGTCAGAGACCTTCCGTCTACAGTAATCTTCTCCCCAGGAGCCTGATTTATCATTTTGGTTAGGCAGAGATTGATTCCTTTGCGGTCAAGATACGGCCACTCACCTATGTGTAGCTATGGTTAACTACTGCCACACTTTGCTCTATCCAAGTTTCCGTTTCTATGTTTTCGACATCTAAAACTTTGTAGTATTACACAATGAAGTTCACGGATCAGATTACTACAGGAACGAGTAATCTACAGACTAATTTAGTACCTGTTTTACATTCGATTCGATATTTGATTAGATTCAATCAATTATACCAATATCATCCTGCCTACGTCTAGGTCTACCTAGTGGTCTCTTTCCTTCTAAACTGATTACCAAAACCCTGTATTTACTCCTCTCCTATCCGAGCTACATTCCCTGCCCATCTCATCCTCCTTGACTTGGTCAGTCTAATTATATCTGGCAATGAGTACAACTTATGAAACTCCTCATTATTAAACTTTCTACAGCCACCTAGTAATTCATCCCTCTTAGGGTCAAATATTTTCCTTAGCTTCCTGTTCCCAAACACCCTCAGTCTACGTTCCTCCCATAGTGTCACAGACCAATTAGCACCCATACAAAACTACAGGCAAAATTATAGTTTTGTACATTTTTAATATTTATGTTTTTGTATAGCAGACGAAAAGACAAAAGGTTCTGAACTGAGGGGTAGCAAACATTAAGCGAATATAATCTGCTCTTAATTTCCACATAAATCAAATTTTTATTTGTTACTATCGCTTCCAAATATCTGAACTTTTCCCTATTTTCAAAGGATCCATTAGCTGTCTTTATGTTATGATTTTGCCCTGTAGTCAAATGACAAGGCATGAACATATACTTACTTTTCTCTGTGTTTATTTCTAGACCAACCTTCTTACTAGCGCCAGTTATTTTTCTTTGTAGTATTTATGTAATCTCCTAAGAGATTTATATCATCACAGACCAGAAGCTGATGTGTCCCATTCAATTTCAGTCCCACCTGATTTTCTTGGGCCCTCCTAATTGCATATTCTAAAACAAAGTTAAAAACAATAACGATAAAGCATCTCATTATTTTAGACAATTTTGAATAGGAAACGTGTCAGAAAAATATTTACATACATTGACGTTACTATAGGTTTTGTTTAAGCACATTTTAATAAGCCTAAATATTTTAATGAGAATATTATCTAGTACTTCCCTCCTAACTGAATCATAGGCTTTCTTTAAGTCTATGAATATCTTTTGTACTGTCTCATTGTGCAGTGATTTGATTACTACCTTGCGATTAATAACTTTGCAATTTCAAATTCAAAAGCACTAGGCTCAGGCACTAACGGATCAACTTATGTATTAATATTTCAGGCTGCCTAACATCACTAACCCCATGAACATTCAATAACTGAGATAAGTATTCTTCTACCCATTCAAAATGTTGCGGAAATCTTCAAGCACATCACCATTCTCAACCTTAACCAAGTTGGTAACCCTTCTTAACTTCATTTATACTTCTGTATAAGTCTCTAATGTTCCTGTTCTTACCATGTATTACAAGCTCATTAATTTTGTCTCTCATATATTCCCTCTTTTTGATCGTAAAATGTTTACTAGCTTCTCGTCCTACATTGTACACATTATCTCCGTTTATTTGGCTCGGATCCTGTAACCATTGTAATTTGGCTTGTTTACTTTGATCTGATAGTTTTAAACATCCTTCGCCAAACCATGGCTTATGCTTCTTCAATTCGTAACATCCTAAGCTCTATTTTGCTGAAATTTTGATATTCTCTTTAAGGGAGGATAATAATGGACCTTAAACACGGTGTGAGGATTTGGACTGTATTAAACTGGCTTACAACATGATTCAGTACAGGGGATCTTCGGTAAAAGGTAATAAACCCTGGATACGTTTTCAACTCGATGAGGTAATATCAGCGTCTACTGAAACATTCTTGTGAATACAGTTACAAATCGAAAACGGTCTTGAATTCAAATTATTGAAGATCCAATTAACTGAAAGAATTTCTGCAGGTCGATGTCGTTTGTTCTAACAACTTTACTACATCTGTCTTTGAAGTTTTCGTATTATTACCAATAACAACGAAGATCAATGACATTTCTAAAAAACGTATTAGTCAATGTAAAATTAATCACGAGCGCACTGGAACGCATCTCTCTTCAGTGTTACAAACTGAAAATGCACAGACAAATAAGTATTTGCGAAGTCGCTTATTTTAATTTATATAAACGGAGCCAAAATCGAAAATCATAATTATTAGTTCTTGCGGACACATACTCTACACTTCTATTTATAAGTAATACAAAGCAAAAAATAAAGAAATTAAACTTTTCTTGGCATCATGAGTTTTGGATCATATGTCGCCTTAGTAAAACATCAGGACAAACAAACAAACAAACTGTTACAGATTTTTTCTGTTGAGTGTACACCGTATCCGGATATTCCGTATGCAACACGAGACATTAATGTGATGATAACATTAATAACAATCTATGCTATCTACGACTAATTACTATGCGTTGTTTACATGAATTTGCATAACCGAATATTGAGAGGTAGTGTTTGTCTGTCCGTTCATGTATTTAATTTTTGCAGCTCACACAATTTTATTTAATTTGGTGTGGGCTGTAGAGTAGATGATGGTGGATCACTTTCGCTGTCGTAATGTCCCACTGCCGTCATAAGTTTCGAAATTGAAACAATTTTTTATAAAATCTCAAGAGAATTACACACAATACAAAAAAAAAAGTATTTATGATATAATGTCTTATTTGAAAAAAAAGTTTTAACAGAAGAAAGACTCCATTCAGATACAATAGAATCAGTTACTTCGTTTGCTATTTCGTATTCAGACGACATCACTTGCAGTAGTTTTGTTTTCGTCGAATCTTCCTGCACATTGTCACTGTGTGACAAATTTGGGGTTCTGCCATTAATCTCCCATTAGACACAAAATTACTGATCGTGATTATGGTGCTGGTGGCGATGATTACAGTTAAACACAAAACCTTGGAATATTCTTCTGCCCAAAGGGTCGTAATCAAAACGCTACATAATTTCAGTTGGTTAATGAAGACAACTACCCGCTAAACAAAGTTTATATTCATAAAACCATTTTACATTAAAAACATTATTTCCTTTAGACATAAAATCATTTTACATTTGACGTTATACCAACAGTAAACAATAGTTACAAAATCATCATACCAATCTAGAAAAAAAAACATGTTGCCCATCTTTGCATGTTGAAGACTTACAACTATTTATCTACTGTATAGAGATTATTTTGACATTCTATAGTACTATTACTCTGTTAAAATAATGCCAGTCTAATCTGATATTTAAAAAAGAAAGTGATGATTTAAAAGTCGAAGAAACTAACGTATCCGAAACGTCGACAATATAGGCTAGAGTACATCAACACGGTACGATTGTCTTCAAATTATACATTTCGATTTCATAACGGACGTTTCAGATAAACTCAGCAGCAGGAAATGGCAGAAGGACGTAAAACGTCTGAGACAAAATTGCACTGGCAAGATTTTCTTAAGGTCGAAAAAATTAAACGTTTTAAAATTCAGCAACTTAAGCTGTAAAAGGTAACAAGAGAGATGTTATCCAGAAAAGAATGTACTATGTAGTTAAAATGCAATGCAACAAACAGGAAAGGGCTTTCGTACTAGTAGAATAAACATGACAGAAATTATGTTATCAAGATAACTTTGCAGTTTATTTTATATAGAAAGAGATAAAGGTAGTACTGTAAAATAACTAACTTAAAAATTACAACCACGTGCTCCGTTACGGCAAAAATAAAATAAGATTTGTCTAAAAGAATAAGTTTTTTAAAGTAAAATTTTTTGTCCCACTGGAGTAATAAAACATCGCACGAAAAGAAAGAAAGGCTTCTTCTGTTATTTATTTTCATAAAACTCGATATGTAAAAGAAAATCAGGCAAAACTCAGAAGAATCTGACGTCACAACTCATTCTTAAATAAAGGAACGGCTCTTTCTACTTTCAAGAGATTTTACCCAATGCATAAATCATTTCACAATCGAACAGACTGTGAGTCTCATACCTACTCCAAGACTCCACAAACTAAGAAAAGCAATACGAAACTTTCAAAACATCTGCCATGCTTAAGGGTATATCACGAGCAGTTACATTAGAAAAAATCATATTACACGATAACGTTTCAAATAATCTTTGTTTACAAACAAAACGTGGGCCGAATAGGTAAAGGAAAGTTTGATTCAATTTTGTTGTAAACTCTAAAACTTCCAGTGTTTCATCGCGGTTGAACGATAATGTGAATCCTATTTCGAGATAATTGTACAGTATAAATTTGGACCTTATAGCCGAGGTTTCGGAGATTATTTAAGTCTCCATCTTCAGGACGAAAGAACAACTATTGTGACGTAAGCCCGTCAAGGAATTGTCTAGCTCAGTGTTGCGCAACCTTCCTACACTCGCGGCACACTAAATATTGTCGAAGAATCATGGCGGCACACCAACCTCATTTCGTATATTGCTTGTGTGTATAGGGGGGAGGAAGATGGTTTATGGCATTGGTTGACAACTTCTTATAAATCGACCCCAATCGAAAAATGTTCTATTTGATATTCATAATTATCCGTCTTTATTATTATGTAATTCGTTTTAAATATGTTTATTATTTGAAATAAATTAAAATATAATATTTCCTACCGTTTGATCCAAAATTTATTAACTATGTGTAAACATTTAAACTTAAAGATACTTATTGATATCTGTACATGTAGATTGCAGAAAAATACATAGAGTGGCAATAAAAATAAAGGGGAGATACATTGTCTGCCCTCAGTCTACCCGATCATAATAAAGAAAATTAAAACTGATACAGAGCAGAAAATAACATTAACAATTATGTCTCATTATGGTTATAATTATAATATGAGGTGAAAATTTCGTGACACGCCTAGATGACTTCCGCGGCACATCGGTTGCGGATCACTGGTCTAGTTGAATATCTCAGCTAAATATTTCAGTAAAGTGTATTTTCGAAGCCCCGAGTTTAATTCTCGTTTCACAAGCCGAAAATCTTAGCCAGGTCTTTCCATTTTATTCTTCTGTTCTTCCCGGCAAACGTTGAAATTTTGATTTTTTATTCTAACCACTATTTTATTTATAATTCATCCTACACTCGTGATGATAAATAAGTTACGGCTTGTGAACGTTATACCAAGACAACAAATTATCACCAGTAGCCACATATAACAATATTCCATCATCATATTTTCTTAAATTCGCCAGCATTTTCTTCAATGGGTCCATATTTGTTGCGACGTGTAATGAAGGTCCCAATACCAGTAACGGAATAGGAAACAGATTCACCACTGCTTTATGAAGAAACATTGTTTTTATATTAATTTTGTTTTAAAATGACTTCCAACACCCACAGAGAATATCCCCTGAGAAGATAATCCTTTTAAAACTATTTATTACTTTTTAAACAACAACAAAAACAGGTATACTCGATTTTTGTAACGTTGTTAACTCATGGAAACTACATGCGTAGAATATGGGTTCGACATTATTTCAACCAGTGGAAAAAACAGAATTATATGTAAATATCCTTTTGGGACTCCACACAAAACAATATTTTGGCATTCCCATTCAATAACCTATAAATACATTAACTTTCAATGGTTCGATTCCTACTAGTAATCAGTAAATCAAAATCAAAATTATATTCACTCTTACAAGTCTAATTCCCTTTATCATGAAGTCTTTTCTGGTGAAAATCATTCTGTCGACAATCGTGTGTTTTAGTCTGTGTTTCGGGTACAAAGTAACAACTGGATTCTGTTGGTGTATTTCAGCCAGGGGTTTATCGACGTTGACAGAAGATCGATTGGGGGTTGTCGTGTCCGACATTTTCTCGGTTCTTAGAAAATCTCTTCCTCTTTCTACAACTTTCGGTTTCCACTCTCAATCTCGCCTGGACCTCAGTGAGCGACCAATGTTGATACTCGTTCCAGCACAACCATCTGTCAGAATGGAAAGCCTCTCTCTGGCACTGTAATTTTTGGGTTATTTTACAGATAACCAGTAGGTTCACAACAACACGTAACGTAATATAACTGAAATAAATGTATGTATTATTTAATGGTAACTATTATTTCTGTGTTATGTATGTGACATTTAGCATATTTAAATTTTCAGACACAAAGTGCTAAGATACCTCATCTAGAGATTAAAAAGCGACATAAGATTTGCAAAATTATTTTTATGATTGTCATAATCTATCTCATGCATAACTTCGTAATGACTTCATAGTTCATAGTTCTCGCCAGATATTAATAAAGCTATGAAATAAAAAGCATTAGAGGTCGAAATATGTAGGTATACAAAATTTCAGCCAGAAATTTTGAAAGAATTGAGACCACTTTAAAGTCCCAGGCATTCATGAAACTTTAATACTAAAACTGACCTTTAAAATATGACTGGCTGCTCGGGCTGGTGACGGGATTTTCCGAACACTGCAATAAATGTGTGGGTTCCATTAAGGCGAGAAGTTCCTTGACCATGTGGGCGACAATCAGCTTCTAAAGAATATTCTGCCGCAAGAGTTACTTAATATAAGTAAATACAATAAAACTATAAGGCCTGCCATATTTACTCATTTTGATTTCACCATATGGAAATGCTATCTCATGAGATTCAGGATTTTGAAGCTGCATTTTAGGACATTTAAATGGGGATCGGCTCATAATAAGGACAATACAACAAGTAAAAACTGAGACATAGATGACAATCAGTCACCTGAAGACGGGAGTGTAATCAACTTCCGAAACATGGACTCATTTACATTAATAACATGCACAAATATTTCTCAAAACTTTTCCACGATTTTACAACTGTCTCGGTAGATAAATGCTTGACTAATATCTCAAACTTCGAGGAGGACCATAAACAATTGAATATAGTTTAAAAGCTCTCAGATTCAGATACAGATACCCACAGAGTTTCCCAGAGATTTAAACGAAAAAACTTGGTTAGGTTAGGTTCTGTCTGCATGGTAATTTCTATGGACCATAAGAGGTTTAATGTATAAAACTATCTCCACTAACGTTTCGTTACTAGGTAGTCGTACAAGTACGGTTTAATGTAGGTGGCACCAGTAAAGGTGTATGACGTCATATTCTTTTGTTTTATAACCTGAGCTAAATGGTAAGTAAGAATAATTGAGTGACCTTTTCTTTCAGTACAGTATGTTTCATGTATTCGTTGAGAAGAAAGTGGCCTGTTATTTTTTAAACTCTTCATGATTGTTAATAAAAGACGTGTGTACAAGATTAGTGTGTAGTTACGAGTTTTAAATATGCGTGCTAAGACCTTTAATTACTTCAGTACGATTTATTTTATGTGAAACATGGGAGATTAACGTGTAATTTTGCTGGTGTGTTACGTGTACAAACATTGAAATATTCTGAAACGGACAGGGCTCAGAGATCCCAATTAATTTAATACTGTAGCGTCATGTTGTGCTACTTTTATGACTTTTTTTATTCAGTAACTTATTTATACAACGTTTCTGGATGTAAATAACACGAATGTCTACCTATAGTGCCATAATAGTACATTGATTATAGACTGTTAAACAACGTTCTGTAAAAAGTGCCTGAATGAAACAAGATACCAAATTAGGCTACGTTTATACATCGTATAAAACACTGCGTAAGTCTTATGATCGGCATTATCGTTAAGATTCATGCTCTAATTGAAGAAAAAAGAAACGCCAAATAGAACAATGTTATTTATTTTGTGTTTATTTAAAGACGCTCTTTCAGTTGCTGCATAGTTTCGAATGATGATAGTGAATAACACATTGGAAAGGATTTGAAAGGAAGTGGTCGTGGCCTAATTGAAGGTACTAACCGGGAATTTGCCTGAGAAAACCACTAAAATCCTGAAGGTACTAACCGGGCATTTGCCTGAGAAAACCACTAAAATCCTCAGTCAGTATAGTCGGTCTCCGAGCCGAGATTTGAACCAGGGATCTCCCGAATACTAAAATAATGTTATGGAGCTTTAGACGAAATATTTAACCAAACGCAACCAAATAAAATTTTTATTAAGAGGATTTAAATTAAATATTTATAATAGTACTCCAAAACAATAATCGAGATACTAGGACTAGCATGATTACAGGTTGAATCACGGACTTTGTGTTCAGCCCGTCATGACGTAAGCACAGGTCACGAACTTTATGTTCAGCCCGTCATGACGTAAGCACAGCTTAACGTTTCCTGACTGAACGAGGACTAATTATTTGAAACGCAATGTAGGAGATAAAGTTGCGTAAACAATCAGATGTTTATTTATCTCCGATTGTATAACGCAGTGACACACAACACGCTGTCTGCTATAGAGGTCTTTTATTTCAGAAGCTATTTTCTTATAAACAAAGAGGTCACCATGTAACATTTTACAACATTCTAACTTTCAAAACAACATGCGTCTATTGAAACAACACTCTGTTAGATCCGAAAATGAGCGGATAAATTTGATACATATTTTAACACGTAAAATTAAATGCGGTATTTATAATATTCTTATGATGACTGATCTCAAAGCACGATTGGTAGGTCATGTTTAACAAATCTGCTAACAAAATATCTTTTTGCGTGTTTGGTTGTTTCAGTTTTTTTAATTTAGACCACAGAGCATTAATTACGATTTGAGGTACTCAAGGCAGTGAATACAAAGATAACTGTGTTGGGAGGGTCTTACTGCCACCATCATCATGGTGACGATCGTCCAAATGGTGGAACAAGTACTTGTGAAACGTTGGTAATCTTCCACCAGACTAAACGGCGCTACAGTCCAGAAGACAGCCATTTTCGTACCGAACATTAATTATAACTCAGTTCCCTTGTGACATGTACGCTGAGTCTTTAACCAGACCGCAGGAGCAAAGTAATTTCATTCAATTTACGACTGCAATAATATTTGTTTTATAAAATAAATACTGAGATCGGTGTTAGATAATGAAACGCTTCGTATAAGTGACACGCAGAACTAATAAAGTGAGATTATATACCATACTTCAAGCCAACGTACACACAATAAAATAAAGGAATTTATTCCTTTTCTCTTATACAACTATTAATGTTTATAGCCACAAAATAGAGATTTATAGCACAATTTTAGTGAACTGAGGCACGTGGATTTCATAAAGCCCATTTTCTACATGATTTCAGTGTTTTTTCTCAATGACCTCTTGTTTTTTGGTTCGTGGATTAAATCTTGAGTGGAATTTGGCGAACATAAAGTTCGAGTTTCTTTTATACATTTACTTTACGATATTTACAACCTAGATTTGACTGCAGTAACTCCATAGCGAAAGGTCAGGCAGTTAAGTTCATAAGAACACATTTAAACAGGATATAAATAAGGCTGTAGCTAAGTTATAGACTAAGTAGACGTATTGCTTAAAGACAATTTCGGTATATTAGTTTGAAATAACCGATCCTCATTATTTTCGATAAAGAAAATTATGCCACCCAAATAACATTTATGCATAAAATCAAACTACAATAACAATGTAATGGTGTGAAAAAATAAATCTGAATATTATTACTTTACTAAGAGAAAAGTAAATCACAAATATTTATGTAATAAATTATTGGCCACTCCCACGCGATTTAATGCTAATTCTTCCCGATAACCCGTGACACAATAAGATGTTATCTGATAAATCTTTAATCGTGTGGAAAAGTTCAGATAATTGAGGATGAAGTTAACAAACTAAAATTGCAAGTTAAATTCTGTGAATGCCTATTAATATATTTTCCATCTGATATCTAAAAACGCAAAGAGTAGGAACATATAACATAATATTACACTGTTTAATGTTTGTGTTCCTTAAAATGACGGGAATTGACGAGCTGAGCAAAATGTTAGGTTCTCAAGAACGACTTTTCATACCGAGTTAGAAAAAAAATAGTTAATATGCTGCCATTTGCAATCCTAATACCTGCGTAGTAACGAGTTGTTTTACGAAGACATCCGGCAATTCTGTGTACAACTCACTTGTGCTCAAGTTACCAGAAGTGACATAACCCGCGTAATTAATTTACTTGTGACTTTTATGTTTAACGTTGACTTACAGAAGAATATTTTGTAGTTTACAATTTAAAGCATTGTGGATATCTGGCTAGCGTCCGTAATGAAGAGCCAAGCAATGTAATTATTTCAACCCACAGCTTAACTCCCCGTTCTGCTTGATGATCAAGTTAATCGTTACTCGGCAGTTAAAATGAAATTCCTTTTATTACATCTTGTTCCTCTTTTCTTTCCCATGTTAGGGTAGATGAGTTGACATTTAAAAGAAAGCGCGAAGGGATGAGGATTTTTAGGGGTGGGGGACTATATTTATAAGATTAGTGCTGTCCAACGGATAACTGTAGACAGACAGAAGAAAGAAAGTGGGAGGAGTTGTCTTGATGTGATACTGGTAGTATACTGTGCAGTTGGAATCCCATTCTCTTCTCAGCTTCTTTCCTTATAAATGTCTCGCGGGAAATAACTACAGAGGGTGGACTGGGGTGGGACAGCTCAAGACGAGGGAGAGGAAAGAGTCTCAGGGGAGATTTGCCTGCCATGTCTGTAACTGCAATATCCCTTTACGCGACACTATTGCACCATCCATCACAAGACAGGGAGACCGGAACGGGTCCATGCTGAAGACGAAGAAGAAGAAGGCAGGCAACCGATGAGGAACCGAAAGGCAGTGTAAAAGCATCGTTGGCGTTGTTGTGAAGGAGCAAGGGTATTTCTCGAAAGGATGAAAGTGGGTGGTTACACTGTGGTGATGGTGGTTGGATGACGACACAGACTGTTGGAAGGGGTAGATTCTGCGGCTCGCTGAGTCCACGATCAACATCGACCGAGGCACATTGCTCCTCTGGCCCAATTGTATTTGTTCGCTTCGTCCATTTGTACATGAATTTTTAGACTACGGCTAGTGAATTAAGACAGTGTTATATTACTTCGTTAAAACATATTTTTATATTGAAATCTGCTACCCCCCCCCTCCCCCAAATAACTCCTTAGGTCTAGACTCAATTTTATTATATTTTCATAAACACCTACTTAAAAATATCTTTCTGAGGTTCTTTTTATCAATTCGATAAAACAATTTTTCAAAACTTTCAATCTACAGTCGTTAAAATCTATACTGTCTGTGCCCTGAAATGGTTTAAGGTGATTTTATACTAAAAGTCAAAATAAAATAAAATCATACTTACAAGCACGTGACATATATTACAAATACAAACGTTAAACTTGCAGTTTATCGTCTGGATAGAGACGAGACCACATCTTTACATTTTAGGAACTTTAATACACAGTATTCTCAAAATTCATTTCGTTTATTCTTCGTATCTTACTGCTCTTTCACTGTGCATTCTGTGTTGGAGATAACTAAACGTAATAAGACGGCACTTATGGGGCATAAGGGAGTTGTAAGAGATAGCGGGGGGGAAAATAATGAACTAACTTGTAAAACATTCGTCACTGACGTCTTCCTTTCGACCTTTCTTACAACACAGCTGGCCTATTTTAATTACAGTTTTAAGTAGTCGCTGAACGAAAATAAGGATTCTACTGAGATAAAAAGTAGCAAAGCAAGACGAAAGAAGGTATGCATTACTCTGATATAAGTCTTAAAAGTTAGATTTTAGTTCTAGTGAACTTAGGGAACATTAGAATTCCTTTTCTTAATTTGCAGAAGATGTCTCACATGGATGATGAGGGAGAATTTCTTAATTTCAGTGTTGATGAAGACTGATTTCATTTTATTTAGCCCTCATCACGCGGTCAACACTACTGTTTTATAACAGGGGGGTTATCGGATTTCAGTGTCCACCCACTGACCAGCTATACTCGTTGTTATCCTCAGTCTACTTAATGTAAACTCTGGTATAGTACCTTACAATAGCACAAAATTACTTCCTTCTACATCCCTCTAAATTCATCACTCACGGTATCATATTACCATTAAAATTTCTTTATATAAATTTATAAGTTTAAAAGCATATTTAAATAGTCAGAGAACATAACAAGTTGGTGAATACCAATAGTGATATTTATGGTAGACTGGATTAATTTAATAGTTAATAGATGATGGATGTAGCAAGTGTCGTCGGTAAATTTCTACCAGACATAGCGCAATAACCCAGAAGGCAGCCATCTTCAGACTCACCGCCGTGAAAACCTCAAATTGTACTTAGTTAACCCCTAAAGCATCCAACATCGATCCCGATAAAAAATATTAATGAATTATACTAATACTCATCTTTAACATTCAAAATGGAAATTATTTTTCTTTGTAACAGATTAACTGAACTATAATTTCGAATCATATCCGTAGAGCCGTTTATCTTTACAATTTAAAATGAAAGTAAAATTTTCGCCACCCGGTATAAATGTACAAGCAATTGTGTATATTGTTACTGTCATTGTTAATATTATAACGGGGTGAGACTATGTATCGGTGAAAATGGGTCTCTAACGGACACTTTGTTCATCCCCAAATGATACATAAGAGAATATGGAGCAAAAGTGGAATTATATTGACAGGAGAAAACTGATGTAAACGAATAACATATTTTCCCAGTTGCACTTCGTCCAACAGTTGGGCCTACACAGCACTAACACTAACAATCCTGCACTTTATACCTTGAATTAAATCCATATGTCCCAATTCATCTAATGTAGATAATTGTTGTCAACTAATTACGCCCATTAGGCTATTCTGGAACTGTTATAATCTTTTTTTCTACAAGTTACTTCTCTAGCACAAAGTTCTGCCTACAGAAATTCTAATCTTCAATTTCCTTCCATCATTTTCGCCCCTTGTTTGTCCTCGGAGCTTAAATCCTCTACTACTGTCATAAAACGCAAAGAACAGACTTGTCAATGTTTTATGCATTTTTTGTTATCCTTAATATATTAACTTCCTAACATACAAGTACTTCTTAACATGTATATTTTATAGAATTTAATTTTTCTAAATTCTTATTTATTTTAAAGTGGCAACTAATTCCAAATTAATTAAATGTTATTTTATTAAGTATTACTGTTTTTATTTTTGTCTCCCGGAAAGTCGTTTAATTACAGATTTAGTTAAAACGAATTCATTTTAATTTCTATAGCAATTAAATATACATAGCTTCCAAATATCCTTAAAACTAGCTCCACGTTTCAGAAGTCTTATTTAAGAGCGAATTATCTCTCAACTAATCAATAAATATTCTTTGTTTTATGTACATATGTTGAAGGTTCATTACCATGCACAAAAGTCCATCACTGGTCTCTGCCAGAGCCAGATTAACCCAATTCATACATCCTTTCTATTCGTGATTAATTTTATATTAACATCCCTTCTATTTCTAGTCACCCAATTTATCTCATCCCTTCCGGTTTTCCGACTAAAATTGTGTATGCATTTTTGTTTCCCCACGCGTGTCGCAAGTTACGACCATGTAAATTTAATTAATTAGATCACCCCAGTTAAATAGAATGGTTGAGATAAAATGTAAATTTAAGATCAGGAAGGAATTCATCATTATTCTCTCACGATTAGAAAGAGGCGTTGAACAAACTACGCTTGTAGATGATCTTGTGACCAGATACGACGACAAACATATGGATCGCTGCCTTCAACAGCAGTAAGCGGAGATGTTGAAGGTGGGTTTCCAGAAGCACTTCGTGTGACAAAGCCTAATTTATGAGCATCATGTTAGTTCTCTTCAACAAAGCGAGCCTCTCGGAAAGAGACAGATCACACAACTCGGATGACACGCGGCTGAAAAACTCTTAATAATCCTCTTATCGGGACCCGTTGTAATGGTAAGTGGACGGTATTTCCACTTTGCATTCCTCTTCTGAACAGAGACGAGCAAAGTTACAGAAGAACGAAATTCGACGCCGCGATGCCTCGTCGTCATGTGTAAATAGCGTACGTTTGCCCTAATCACAACTTCTTTTTAAGAACCACTGAATTTAATTTGTACACTTTACGAATGCAAATATTCAGTATTCAGCGCATATACAACAAAATAAATCAGCTATAGCATTACAAAAATTGTTGCATGGATAAATGCAATCTTCGTAACCTTACTGTAACCGTCAACAAAGTGCATGTTTCAAAGCCAGACAACTACTTCCCCCCTTTACCGCGCTCTAAATCACAATTACAGCGTTTCTAGAATTGCTACGCTGCAAATTCTGAGCTATCTTCACTCACATGGGTTCTGCTGTTCGCGTTGTAACGTTGTACGGCTTTGCTATGTGCAATTTGATGGCGGCTAATAAAGAATCAAGCAATACCAGTAATACTCACACATCGTCCGACATTTTAAGTTTCGGTGCGTTATCTGTAATAGATACTACGTTTTCTTTGAGTTTCAAATCCAGTGTTTAAAGGGCACAAATGTGAGTTACTGCTCGAGCCCTGGAAAATTCAAGCAGTGAAGGGGTAAATCAGTTCAGAGCAATGTGATTATTACCACGCATATCATTTAATTATTTAAGTATTCATAGCACTGTACACCATATGTATAGAATAATACATAGAATAAGTATGAGGAAGCAGAACACGTGAAGGATAGAAAAATACAGAAGCAGAGATATCGCACATCGTACTTAACAAATTCATCCGTCATTTCAACCCCTCGTCACACAGACGTTAAGATCGATCGACCGCGTTTCTTATGCCGAATAAGACCACAGTCTTCCGTTAGCGAGTTCAGAGTGCAAGACAGGAATAAAATTAATATCGCTCTCAAGTAATTGTAATCACATATCAGACTTTAAATTTCCTTCCATAGAAACTGGCAACCGAATTTTTCCTGGCTGAAAATTCGTATGTATTGTCGAAGGGGGTGAAATCGATATATAACACAATTGCAATAGTTACGAAATAAAGCTAATGGTTAGATCTATGAGCTGTGATTGGTCAGAACGGCTCAAACAGTCATGGCTCGTTATGGCCAATAATGGTCGTCCGACATGTCAGAATGTAACTAATATTGCTGTCATTGACAGCTGGTGTTCTTTGCCGATCACATATCTAAGTATTGGCCACGGGTGGAGATATAGCTGCACGGGACAGACTTCAGACCCTTAAATTCTGAAGTAGGAGGATACAGTAATTTCCTAAATCAAGTCGGGAAAATTTATTACAAAGACACGATAAGAAATCAACAAGACTCTCCAATGATCAAAAATGCTGCCCAGATCTCGTACGTGGATTATTTTGCTTAAATTTCATTCTGAACTCATGGATTTGAGCATAAATGTAGTTATCCCCCATACTTAAATAACACAGAATATCAGCAAATCTGCGGAAGTTAAAGATATGTAACAAAACGTAACGGGTTACTTGTGGGAGGACAAAGAACAAACTTAGATCAACTTTGATTTCAAAGTGTTAAGCACCATTACATGCAGACAGATGAGGGGGGGGGGGGGTGGAGATATAGCTGCATATATCCTTAACTTCGGTACCTAGACTGGGGTGTTTATCTTCAATCGCCGGTCGCTTTATCTCTCAAAAAAAACTGGTACTCACTGGACAGGAGGCTTGGTGGACCCCAGAGCCATCTTGGGCTTCGTGGAAAATAGAAAAAATACTAGCCTACCGGGAATCTAACCCAGGTCGTCCAGCCTATAGCCTCGTCACTATATTTATGTAAACTGAAAATAACGTTTTACATACGGGCACCAAATAATGTTTTATTTAGATAGAAATGCCGACTCCGCGAGTGGACGTGGAAACATAATTTTAAGAGAGAAATAAGTTCTCGTAAAACTAGAACTACCGATGATGAAAACACAAAGAAAGGACAGAAGAAAGATAGCAGGGAAGAAGAGAGAAAATAAGATAAAAAATGTCTTTTACGGAAGAGTCATATTTTCCTAGTCTACAGCCTACACAAACAGTTCAGTCTCTCGTTTATGACCCCCATATGTAAGAGGCAACCTAACCGGCTCATATTTGTTTTGTTTGGGGATGCTG